>NDXB01003217.1:168609-180981 GCA_002631895.1 Agapornis roseicollis
CTCTGCACTTGTTCCAACAGTTCCATGTCCTTTTTATGTTGAGGACACCAGAACTGCACACAATCCTCCAGGTGAGGTCTCACGAGAGAAGAGTAGAGGGGCAGGATCAACTCCTTCAACCTGCTGGTCACGCTCCTGTTAATATTCATTGTTTTACAGGTGCATGACATCTGATTTTATAGAAGAAAAGCTGCATTTTCATACTGTGTACATTCGCCTTCACTATTTAAACAAGTTACATCTTATTTCAATGCTCAGTGGTAGCAGCAAACTCCCAGTTGCCAGTTCTCATTCTGGTTGCAAAAAAGGCAGAGCAATAGTGTGTGTTGATTTTGGGGTTGGTTTGGGTTGTGTTGTTTTGGTTTGGGTTTTTTTGGGGGGAGAGGAATGACTGTTATTTAAAAGCCCTTTTTTTTTTTTTTTTTTTTTTAAATCTTTAGAACAGAAGCTTCAGCAAAACTGGTTCAGTTTATTTCTCAGAGCAAGACCAAAGAAAGATATGTTCATAAAAAGTCTTGCTATGCTTGAGAAATGCAAGCTTCTGCAGCCCCAGGAAAGANTGAAATATTAAAGAAATAATTGCTAAGAAACTACAGTTTCTTACAACAAAGGTTTTAGTTGAATAAGACTTCCTGCTATAATGGCTGCTTCCAGGTCTCTGACATCCCTTAAGCAAACGTGAAGCAAAACTGGTTTATGGTGGGAGTGGAGATGTCACAGAATAACCAAACCAGCATCTCATGGCCCAAGCAGTGTTTTGGCATGTGAAGTCATTAGGTAGACATGGGGAGGAAGCGTGGAGGAGGCTATTTTCAGGGGGCTATTCTGTTGGTACCTAGTTAAAAAGTCTACTGTGATATTGCTTGATCCATTCTGTAAATGGAGTTTTAATGGAAGAAAAAAAAACAGCTGAATGGAAGGCATAAAGTTTACAGCTCCTGCTTTCATGGACTTCCATTTAGGAGCATACTAATATGGCTATTGAAATAAGCTGCTAAATGTGTCACTGAAATTTTATAATGCTTCATTTAAGAAAAATCTGTTTTTCCAGGATTTTCTTCCAGAAAAAAAAAAAAAAAATCAAAGGGGAAATGGATGCATGACTATTGGACGTAGAGAAAATTAAAGAATCAGAATCTTCACTTTTAAGGTCTTCTCAGTAATTATATTCAATGCAACTTGAAAGCAAAGATTTCAGGAGTATTTGTTCGAAATTAAAGGGAAAATAGGTTTTTCGATTTATGCATTCCTATGCTGCTCTGTTCTGCTAATGTATGAGAACAAAATTAATTGCATAGGCTGGGAAATGAACTGCTTGGATGTGATGTCCTAGCTGAATGAAGGTGAAGTTAGGGCTTTCATTCTTCATTTTTTCATTGTCATGAGTATTGTGCGTTCAGCTACCCTTAAGCCAAGTGAGTGTAAAATGTCAATGCTGTCAATGTGTATTCTGGTTGGGTACACAAATGATAAATGAATTTGAGGTAGTTGCAGGCATCAAAGGATGCTTTGTGCCCAGACCCTGTTAACACCCACATGTATGTTCATTTGATGCCGATTACCTAAACCACTACCACGCCCTCTTGTGTAAATTAGTTGCAGGATGTGGGCTGAACTGAAGAGGCAACAGGAGCTCAGTTACAGCTACTTCCTGAATCGGAAGCCGTAAGTGCTGTAAACGATGGGCTGTCCTGTAAAACCTCGTATTTTCTCTCTTGAAAGCACCTACTTTGAAAAGAGATACTTTCCAGGAAGTCTGCCTGAAAAGCAAAGCTGAAAAGAAATTAGCAGGAGTAAATAATCCTTTAACATGCTTCTCTGTCTGGGCCTAAAAATACAGGTGACAATCTCACCCCTCAGACTGCTCCCATAGTAATGTAAATACAAAAGCTACCCCCAAAAAGAGTGGTGAAGCATAAATATGCGAATGCTCCTACTTATCTCTCATGTACAGCTACCATTGCCTTTTATTTCATGGTCAGCCAATACAAATCTGCATTTCAAAGAAACTAATAGAACTTCATGAAACACAGAATTTGCTTTATTTAAAATCAACTCAGTTGCCTTTTTATAGTATCAGCTAAATGCATTAAAAATCACACAGACTGACCTCTTACAAAGAGAGCAATTACTTGAAAAAGTAACTTACCATGAACATACATGGCTGTTCACACTGGAAAAGTGTCACTTTTTCTAGCAGAAAGCATTTATCATATCAAAATAGCCATTATAAAATAATCCATGATGGACTTCTTAACATAGAAAGGGAGCTAGAAACCTTCCCACTTGCTTTTTAGCAACAGCTGGTTTGCAGAGGACAGTGTGGCTTCCCAGCTCTTAGTATGAATATTCTTCCCTTTTTTGCAAAAGGCTACTTAGGCAATTTCACCAGCAAAAATGGCATTCATAAAACAAAGTGCTACATTTGTACAATGTGTATCCCCTTCTTTGGAAATGCGAGCCTTTAACCTGTTTGTATAATACCCCAGGAGGCAGGCTGATACAGAGAGAAATAAATGAACACCACCACTTTACACTGCGATCTGTCTCACCCTCCTTGATTCCTCACTCTGTTCTTCACTGAGCTGCGTAGTCATCTGCATGCATCCTAAGTGGGAGTGAAATATCACTAAATTGAACTTTCCCATGCGTTTCCACTACTTGCAGCTTCTTTCTGTATCTACTTTATAAAAGCAGCATCGACTGCACAAGAGATGCTTCATACTGACACATCACTGGTAATTTCTGAGCTGTCTTGGGCTTCCCTGAGTTTCTGTATTTACCTGCTGTATCTCATCATATCCCCTCCTCCAGAAAAGGAGGCTGTTGGTGAAGCTGGTTGGCCATTCCCAGTCACTTCACATTGCTTCAGATGTTTTGTTTCCTCACTGAAGAAAGGGGCATATCTCTCAACTGCTATGTGGGATGGATTTAGTGCCTGCTCCGAGTAGTGCTTTGGAGAACTGAGAATAAGCTACATAACCCTTATGTGGCAGGCACTTTATGTACTACTTGTTTAACTCCAAAGTAAATTTCCACTCTGTTTCTCTGTTCTTACACAGTGCCCTGTGGGGGAACATTAGTGCTCCTACCTGAATGAGGAAGAAGCACTGCTGCTCAGGGATCTTCTAAGCACTCATCTGGAAGCTGGTGATGGCTGACCCCTCACTGAGATGATTCACCAGGAAAATAGGCTTGCTTCCAGAATGACATCAAGTGGGAGACATCAGTAGCACATTCAGGGCCATCTTAAAGGGTGATCCTGCAGGACTGAGGTCTTGGCCCATCCCTATTCAGCACTCAGAAGTTACCACTATTGCTGCATCAGGATTGCTGTGTAGGATCACAGATGATATATGTCTGACACAGAGGAATCAACAGCACATGTACAGCAACATCAGACCCACTGTCCATGTTTATGCACCATGCCATGGGCCTCCCTGTGACATCACTGCCACTGCTTGAAGGGGACCAGCATACACTGATATTCCTTGTTGCCACAACAGCTGTGCATGTACAAACATTTTTTCTAAAGGAAAATGAGACAGAATAAGAACATGCCTTACTACTTGTGAATTCCTACTTCAGTCCATGCATATGTGCACAGTAAGAAATAGATGCAATCAAAGAAATTATGCCTGTAACATCCTATCCATTTTTGTCAGTTCCTTTAGAGTTTTATGACTAACTGCTGGATTCCTGAATATGTATGGGTGGCTGCTGCACTTTTGGTAAAGGTTGGACTTCTCTGGGTTTCCAATTGGCTGTACAAATCTTCTTAAGTTTCTAATACCAAACTTCAGTTTGCTACACTGTGGTAGAGGAGGTGTTAAATCTTCCATATGACCAGTGTCAAATTCCTTGTTATTGAATCTGCTATGCTCTCTGCAAAGACTTTAGTACTAAAGCCATAGACTTGTACTGTCAATTTTCTGGCAAGAAGCAAGCCAAATTGCATTTGATAATTGAAAGGCTGAGACTGAAAACCAGTAGATATCAAGCCAGTTGTGATGTGGTCAGGATCAGATTAGTCTACAATCTGTCTACCATTTGCTGCTTTCGTTCCACCTGATTAATAAGCCACCCAAAGGAGGGAAGCTTTCACATGAGTCCATCAGAAATACTACGTAGTATCACAGCACCAGTGTTTGAATAGATTTTTTTTCAAACTGAAAATTTGAAAGATTCAAGAAAATTCAAAATTCCTGGTACAGAAACCAGCTTCTTTAACCACTAGATTGATTTTCCATTTAATGTGGAATAACTTATGTCACTTGATGGTCTTTAGGGACCTTTTCACAATAATCCACTTGACAAGTGAGGCACGTAAGCTTTACAGGATTTATAATTGATCACTGGTGCTATTGTGAACATGATGGAAATACCATACATAACTTAAATACTTTTCAGGGAAAAATATTATTGCTTCATAATCAGGTGTAGGTGTTAGTTGCTGATTTGGCATCACTTTGACATAATGAGCCTTGGTTCTGCGTACACTGAATATAAATATAATGATGTTTTCATAAGGGTTCCAGACGTCGCCTGTACATGAAATGTAAATATTGTGTTCAATCTTTAGCCCTTGAAATTGGGTGTGAAGGAGATATTCTGTTTGGGCCTAAATACAGGCAAGCTTTATTTGGGGGCTATATTCCTATGGAAGTGCAGCTGTTCAAATGCTCTTAACACCCAACAAAGACAGCATTGTTCTGTGGAAATGCATTTGCTGGAGTTGGTGGGGCTCTGGCCAGCTGTAGGTGGGACAATAGCAACAGCAAGAGCCTCTTACCCACCAGTCCATTGAATGATGCCTAGTGGCTTCTCACAGTGATGATGGACTGCATCTGGCCAGTGGAAGGAATAACAGGGAACAAAGACCTTGCTCAGACACAGTGTGTGGTGTGGATGTGCACTTGCACTCCTGCAGCTGGCAGAGGAAAGCTTGTAATGATTCTAGCTAGCGTAGGTGGCTGGTGTGGCCTTTGAGACTCCACTAGAATCACTTTAGCAGTAACACTATTATTTTAATTATTGATTCAAGGCAACAAAAGAAGTTCATGAGCAACCAGACTTAGATGCCCCTAAAAAAATACCAGTGCTCACACTTACACTGACTATTATTCAGACATCATTTTCTCAGATACTTCTGACATTATCTTTATCTGGTTACAAAATGACAGAATTTGGGGACAATACCCTGATATAGAAAGAAAAGAAAGTCAGTAGCGTGGAATACAAGGTATAGTGCATCTTACTCTTTTTGTATTCATACCTGGATTCTATACAATGAACCACAGGAAGGAAAACCTGTTGTAGAAGTCTCAAGCTAGCTGGCAATTGCTGGTCCCTGGGAAACTGTTCTGTCTGGAGAGTTGCCTATAGCTACAGATATAGAAAAGAATACAGACAAAGAACTTTGTCTGTTTCATGCCATTGCATCATAAAATTTGTAACTATGCAGCATTTTCTGAAAGATTAAAATCTTGGTAAATTATTAAGAAGAACTTAAAAGAGGCTGTGTATTATCTGCTGGCACTGATGTGACAGTTGGAAATTTCACTAGAGAATTATAAATCCTCCTGAGGTGTAGGTCTAATACTAATCAAGAGGAATGAATAGGTTATTACAGAATAGTAACAAGGATTTCTTGTCCATTTATTGGAAATAGTCTCCATTTTTCTGAGAAATAATATCAGGCTAGATGGATCACTAATAAAATCTATGGTAGTAACAGTCATGTACCTGCACAAAAAAATAAAGCTTTGTTTGAGAATAATATCTGGTTACCAAGGAGGTCTTCTTTTGTATTCATTTTTATAGTTACTGAGTCTGCACCAGAAGAATGTCAAGATTAAGAGAGTTTTCCTGTAGCTTAGCTAAGGCCACCTAGAACAGAGTCATGATCAGTTTGTAAGAATGCTAGTTGGGAGGTTTTATTTGTTTATATTCCAGAGCCACTGTGAGGTTGGTGAGGCACTGGCACTGGTTGTCCTGAGAAGTAGTAAATGTTCCATCCCTGGCGGTGTTCAAGGCCAAGTTGGACAGAGCCTTGGGTGACATGGTCTAGTGTGAGGTGTCCTCACTCACGGCAGGAGTGTTGGAACTGGATGATCTTAAGGTCCTTTCCAACCCTAACTATTCTGTGATCCTGTGATTCTATGATACTAACACAGTCCCCCTGTCTTTCTTCCAGCAGAGGTTAGACTTCACCTGGAGTTTTGATTCTGCTGTTACCTCTGAAGTAAGGAATTTATCCTTTGAGTTCAGTTGGCTCAGCCTCTCACCTGGCACAGCCCCTGTTTTGCAGCCCAGCCAAACCTGCCATCACATTTGCAACATAAGAAAAAAACCCATAAAGTGTATTAGGAGACGAGGAGAGGAGAGTTGCAGCTATGGGTGAAGTATATATCTCCCCTTCTTGCTGCTGTTATCCCCCTATCATCCCCCTATCCAGAGCCTAAGCTGTGTGACTCAGCTCTCTCCCACACATTTCTGTTTCTCCTTTCCCATCATTCTTTCATTACATAAAATGAAAAGGGAACACTGTAAGGTCAGTCCTCCTGCTGACATTAGCTGCAACACCTACAGGGATGGAAATACAGAATAGAGCCTCTGTTGTTTTCAGTTTTCTGTCTCTTCTATTAGTTTCAGTCAAGATAAGCTGTAACACCTTTAAGAATATCAAGGTACAAAGTTGAACTTCTACGTAGATATTTTCAAACAAAGCTTATTTTCCTAGTTTATATGGACTGCCTGTGGTTTTGCGAATTGCCTTAGTTCTTTTGGTTGATAAACCTGTAAATGAGCCAATTGGTCTTAAACTAGTCCTCTGCTAGGAATGCCTCATATTCCACTGTAAACACCATGATCAGCCCTATGAAACTCACAATCTATATCTTATTTTTTGGAACTGAAAGTAGTTATAGTGGCTTCAAATTCATGAGCTTGAAACAATATGGCCTATTAGAAAATTAAGTGAAAGATGTGGGAAATAAGATTACTTACATGCACACACAAATTGATAGAACTAAAATTTCAACAGGATTATGAATAAACATTATTCCCTGAGTTTCTTGACATTTCTTTGCAGCAGTTACTTTCTTCAGCATAAAGACCACCTCTGATTATTTGCTTCATACCCTGAACATATTTCATACTGGGTTAAATCAACCTCTGTATAGTATTTTCATTCTCTTCTCGAAAGGCATCTAAGAGTCATCCTGCCCCTATTGCAATCAGTGGGGTTTTGGTTTTATTTCTAGAAGTCTCAGTTATTTCTGTATGCCCAAACTGTACTGGTGAGTTGGCATCAGCAGAGAAATGGCTTGCTTGAGAGAAGCACCTAAGCAGAACTTCAGCAGAAAGTCCCTGCTGAAAGCAGTTGTCACAGAGCTGAGGCACGCTTGTGGTGCAAGACAGAGAAAACAGTGACTTCTCAATGCTCCTTAGTGGCAGTTTATGCTGAGAACATCCAGGGCACCCATTACCTTCATGAGCTCTTTTGGATAGGACCAGCTGAGCAATCAAATGAAGTGCTTTCCTCCTTCCCTGCTCACTGCCCTCAACCTCTCCCTTCTGCAACAAGGCAGGGCACCAAGATAGGGATCTGCTCTGGCTGAAAGTAACCAGGCTTTTTAGCTCAGTGAATTTTAACCCAGAGGTGTCTGGCTGCTCTGGTTAGCTTGTAAACAGTACAACCACACCAGCTGGGAAAACACAAGAGGAGAAAGAAGTGGCCTTGGGAGATTGTGGAGCAAGATGACTATGTCCCTTCCCACAGCACATCCCTCATGACACCTAGAAACACACAGTGACATTGGGAAGCACTCACTGTTGCTTCATGCAAGATCTGAAATGTCTCACCTAAGTGAGACAGACTGATTCCCATCTTTTATTATTTTACAGCAGTGTTTTATTTATTAAAGGAATATATAATTATTTATTTTTCAAAGTAACCTTCCTACCATATCTTTATGCAAGCCAACAATTATCTTGTTTTAACCTTGAGGTTTTGTTCCTCAGACTTCCTAGACAATGTACATCAATTATCAGATGAAGATTTAGGTATTTGTCATTCAGGAATGTGACACAAGTAACTCAGGGCCACAGTGTAGCTCCATTGCCATGATCCCCATTCTGCAATCAGACACAGGTGCAGTTCTGTGTGAGAGCTTACCCAAGTGGAACTGATTGCAAAGTTAACACCTAAATTTACCCACTAGAGTACATAGCAGTGGCAAGGTCCTGATGAAGAGACCTTAGCCAAGCATCTTTTTTCTCTGAATTTTCTGATTAAGTAAGAATGGTTTGGTTTTTGTTGATTATTCAATTTATTGCAAAAAAAAAAAATTTCCTCTCGTGAAAAGTCAAGGTTGTACTGATGATGAATGACTAAGAAAAAGTCTTTTGGTTTTTTTGAATTCCAGTTAGTTCTTTGAGGCTTTCAAGGGCTTTTGTTTTTACAAAGACCTAAATCTCTGTAGAGTGGGTAGTTTGTCAGCTTTGGGTGAGCAGGAAGAAGTGCCTTTAGGCTCTTGGAGAGGCTGATGTTCTCTCACCACTCATTGCATGAACCAGATCTCATATAGATCCCTCTTGTCTGGTGGTATTTTGGTCTAACTGCTTTTAGGTTTAAGAATTTGAATAAAAATACCTTTCTGACAAGGGGAATGGCATATGTAATGCATGCAGTACATGTGCCTAGGATGAGAAGTCATTGCTGTGACTAAATGATGGAGTTCGTAGTACAAAGTGAGATGGGACAGGAGGGAGGCAGCTTGTCTTTTGTCATCCAAACAACTTCCTGCAGATGGTTCCTCTACATATAAAGAAGTATTGCAAAGAGGTAGATTCTCCAAGCAAACAGAAGCTGAAGTAGTTTTCGGACGGACAATATCAGAGAGAAGGTTTTGCTGAAGCAGCAGACAGCAGCATCGAGGGATCATCTGCAAGTTCTCCCCACACCACAGCAAAGGGGTGGGTACATGATGGCAAAAGAAATGGATCAGCCCAATCTGCAGAGATGCTGGGATGTGCAGTGTCTGGGCCAAACCTGGGCTTCTGCCCTGCACTCAGGACACAGCAATTGTGACCACGGTGAACAGTGGTGCAGTCTCTTTTCCAGTAGATGAGGATAAAGTTTCACACTGCCCTGCCACATCCTATATGTGTTGGATATAATAAGGGGATTTTTGTTTGATATATGAACAATATCATTGATTATTGTTGGCTTTCAAGATTAATTTCATGTCCCCTTCCATTCTTCATCTCCAGTAATGTTTTCTTTGTTTTATAAACTTGGTGCTTTTACAACATAAACTTGGTGTTTGTTGGTAGGAAGTATTACATGACAAAAGTATTTAGTTTCCCAGGGATCTAGATGAAAAATCAATCTAATACACTTCAGTATTTGTACAAGAACAAATCCCTAGAAAATTAAATAGGCCCTTTTTCTTGCCAGTAGCACCTAAAAAAAAAGTCACAATAGGGTTCTTCTTGTCATTGATATCCCAGTGAAAAGATACTTCATTATTGCTTTTGTTACTTTAGTTATCAGCATGCAATCTGAATAATTACAACAATATACTTCAGCAAACTACAAATGCTGAAAATAATTAAGTGTAAAAATATCTAGATAGCATTTTTTTCCTTTGCATAATGTAAAAGAAAGTTATGTGAACCACATCTATTTACTTTTCCAAACCAGCTGCTCATAGTATACTAAAAAACCTTGAGAAGCAGTTGCTTCACAAATACTTTTCTCAGCCAATATCTAATAAAAGAAAAAAACCCACACTTATTCACCCAAGTATCGTAAAGTAAGCCAATCATAAAATGGCCAGACTGCATGAAGTTCATTATCAGATCCACTGACTTTTTCATGAGAATCAGCTCATTTATAGTATGATGCAGAATATCAGCTACCAAGAGCATGTGTATAGTAGTATTAAACTCAACAGAAAGAACCCCAACATTTTGTAGCACATTAGTGAGTTTCCATTTGTGTGTGTTCCTGAGAAATGGCTCCCCTGCAGTTGCCTCAGCATTTACTTGCCAGACTAGACCCATTTACTGCTTCATTTATTGATATGCAATGGAAGTTCTAGAGTAAGTATCGTATCAGTGAAGCTAAAGCAATAATTCATGCAGTTCTTAGAGACATAATGTCTGGAGAGTCTAAACCAAACTTAAATCCAGGAGATGTTTATGAGTATTATGAATGAAGTGGAAAAAAACAAACAAACAAACAAAAAAACCCACCAAAAGAAACAACAACAACAAAAATACCCCAACACCCAAGAGCGATAACTTGATGATGGGATTTTAATTTAATTTGAAGTAATGCAACCAAACTGCATGAGGGAAAGGAACGGAAGGAACGATCAAGCTTCTTAACCAACGCTATTTTATCCTGCCATTAAATTGTTATAATTACCCAGTATTGGACCAGATGGCAAGTAATTTCTAAAGTCAGACCAGGTGTTCAAGATGCAGAGATAATCACAAAGCTGATGACTGTGGTGAAACTAATTAAAAAGTGTGTTGCAGTGGCACAGTGGTGCTGTGGAGAGAGAATGACCAAAAATAACAGGATAGAAAAGATCTGATGTACGACAACAGTGTGATTTGGAAAATAGTAAACAGAACCAAACAAAATTTAATTAATTTAAATGATCAAGTTCAGAGGAGCACTCTAATAAACTATTAGATAATGCAATCTATTGTGGACTTTCTGGGGTTTTGTTTCTGTTTTCTAACACAAAGGGGAAGACAGAAGTGAAAGGCAGAATTAATAAAGCTAAAAACTGTCAACCCGATCAGAAGGACAAAATATGGGCACAGATGCACATCAAAATGAAGTATGGGCACAAAAAAGTCCTTTTCATGCAGATGAACGCTGATTACACGGCCACAGCTGGAAATTACAGAGAGCTTTATTCATTAAAGACTAACTACCTTCAATTAGGCTTTGCTTTCATGACAAAACAACAGAGTAGCAAAGAAATGAATTGCCATGCTGTGCTTGCATCTCCCCCGAACAAGCTGCCCTGCAGCCTGCAGCCAGCACACTTCTGCTTAATAGACACCTTCACCTTTCTGGGACCAAAAATCAATTCAGACATGAGGAGAAAAGCATTTAACTGAGGGGGGAAAGCAAACTTTAAAAACAACCCCAGCAAGTAAATACCCCACTATACGATAAGAGAAATCAAAATATCTTATTGCCAGCTCAGTGCACATTGGTTCACCATGCCGGCTTGGTACTTTGTGATCATATCTGGCTGTCTGCTCTAGAAATGTAAGTGCGAACACTCATGCTGTGCCCATGGCCCTGAGGAGATCACTAATTGGCTCCATGCTATGCCCAAACACGAAACCTGATGCTAAAGGGTCCTGGATACAAGTAAAAGCTGAAACCTATTAAAGACAGCTCTCCATGAGGTTTTTCAGCCAACAAAAGGAGGTGCTGCTGACTGCCCAGCTGGTCATCTCCATCAGAAGGGGTGCTCCTCTCTATGCCCTTGCAGCCTGCTCCAGAGCCTGAGGACACCCACAAGAGATGGGTGTTGTAACATCCACGGGCTGAGGAGAGCCTAAAAATCTTCCCCTTCAGTAAGCATTTTTGCCACTACAGAATGATGAAAGTTATGTGTGTCCCTTCACCCTGTGCTGCCACATTTTGCTGATGATGTGTTTTGGCACTGTTGCATGAGGAGCTTTTGCTAGCAATAGCAACTAGGAATCAGTCACTCTGCTGCTTGGCTTTTATCTCTGAGAGAGTTTTCAGCTGTGTGAGCTGGCCACACTTTGCACTACTAACGTTTACAGTTTCATCCAGCCCTCTACCACTCCGGAGAGTTTCTCCTTGTGCAGGTGTCTTTGCCTGCAGAAAAGCTGGAGAGTTGTTGGTGCAGAGGTGCGACAATTTGAAATAGGGACAGATAGCAGATGGAGTTGATAAATCAGTTCATAGTCCAATTAATTCTGCCAGTAAGAATTTTGCATTAACGTTAGCACTAGCATTAACATCTTGCTGGCCTCTCCCTTGACTGGGGCTACAGACTGCAGGAGCCCTGCTGCTGCAATCAAATGTTTCTTTATGCCTTCTCCAGAAAGCAAAAGGGGTCAATATGTTAATGGCTGCGAACAACAGATATCTGTTGTACCTTACTTAGTCATTGATGTCCAGAGTAGAATGAGCTGAAAAACAGTCTGTTAAAACATTATCTCCCTATCGCTTTTATCAGTTCTCCACCTGACTCAAAAATGTAAGATTAATTAATTTTTTAACATTTTTTATCTATTCCTCTTCTTTTCCTTTTTTTTTTTTTTTTTTTTCCTGTATTTGGAATTTTTGAGTTGTTCCTT
>NDXB01003217.1:181380-194391 GCA_002631895.1 Agapornis roseicollis
TTTTTTTTTTTTTTTTTTCCCAGATTTTGGAAATTTTCAGTCGACCCTTCTTGTGACATTGACATTGGGAACACAATTCCTTCACTGGAATGAGAAAAATAAAGAGCCGTAATTGGAAACAGGAGTGCAGACCACAGATAATGGTGCAAGTCTGTGGAAAACAGTTTTTTACCCAGTTGAATATACAGCTGCATTCATTCCAGCAGTGCTTCGTTGCCACAGAACATACACTGCAGGGTATATAGCTTTCCAAGCATTTTTAACCTCTTAGGCAACTGATATTCTGGTAAAAACATCTCAAGGCCTTTCATATTCCGTGTTTCGCAGTTTCAAATGGATATTTTTCTAAGGATGATTAGAAGCAAGTAGCCCACAGACTACAGCTTCTCTGGAAGGTAGTGCAGGTGCAATGTCTTTTACTATTATGGTTATTTTCAATGAGTTTAGAATTTCCTGCACCAGCTCTTGATTCTATGCTGTCTTCCTGCTGTCATATGTGCCTTTTGTTTAAAATAGCAGGGAGTTTGCTATGTATTGGACATAGGCAAATAAACATACGATTTAGGATTTAGAAACAAAAGCTTTTATATGAATTTGCTAAGGACACCACAGGCACGGAGTAAGCATACCGTTAAGTGAAGGAAGAAGAAAATTTCGTGTTAATCTACATATTTTTAATTAAAAGTTAAAGCCTACATACTCAGCCCTCTGTTCAAGTCTACAGTGACCTGCAGAGGTCTTTAAGGTTCATGCAATCAATTTTTAGTGTTCAGCAGGCTTTGCCATCGGCTCACATTTGCATGCAGAAGTGAGGGAAAGGCCTTTTCCCCCTCTGGCTTTGCCGTTCTATGGTCTCTGCTGTTTATTGACAGGTGATACTTTGCAGAAGGAAAGACTACATTAAAGCCTGCTGTTTTCCTTGCACAGGAGAAAGCAAATACGAATGTAGGTTTCTCCAAATCAAGTGTGTGCCTTGGCTGTTAAACATAAAGAGGAAAGAAAGTAAAGAGAGCAAATAAGGGGAGAGAAAAGGAATGACAAGAAAGTGTTTCTTCACTCCTTTTTCATAACTGACCGTTGCGTTATATTAGGGATACACAAAAATATGTTGCGACTATAGCCTCATGCACAATATACCTGTAGGAGCCCTTCTTGTTGCCTTTCATGACCAGATTCAACCCCACATAACCTTTGGCTTTCCAAACCCCATCCTATCTTAGGATTTTGGCAGCAGCTGCCCACCTGAAGAGTTGGCTGCGGAGGCTCCTGACAAGCTGTAACCAAGCTGTAACCAGATGTAACCAAGGGCACCCCCATCCCATTAAGACAGTGTATCTATATCCCTCCAAGTTTTTCGTCCCTTCTTCCACCTCTCATACACTTTGTTTTTATGTCCAAGTTCCATTAGGATCTCCTTGTTCATCTAGCAGGCCTTCTGCCACCTTTACTTGACTTCTTTCGTGTCAGCATGGACCATGCTTGAGACTGAGGAGGCGATCCTTGAGAATCAACCAGCTCACCTGGATCTCTCTTCTCTCCAGGGCCATATTCCATATGACTTTTCCAACAAAGTTCTTAAACATCCCAAATAGGGGATACAGATGTCCTAGGAGATCTGTACAGTCTTTGTGGTCATTGCAGGAAAGACATGAGTCCAATATTTACTCAGTTTAAAGTAGTCCCCATAAGCTCAGAGGCATGGTTTAAGGTAACACTCTGTAGTGAATTTAAATAATTTGTCTCAGTATCTAGCTTGGATTTCCCCTTTCAAGATAAACAGCTAAACAAAATTAGGATTTTGAACAATACAGTTTGAGGTAACTCTTTTCTCCCCATCAGGAAACCTACAGACTTCATGCTGATCCCATGGTGCTTTCACAAAAATGCAGCCACATTGTGAATGGCATCAGTCCTGAAAACCTGATCAGTTGTGACAATTATGTGCTATTTAAAATTTAATGCATGATGAAGTACTTCAAAAATCAGGCCCCACATCAGATTAAGCTCAGTCCAAGTAGATGTAACCTACTGTCATATTTACATATGTTAATTCTGCCACAGAATGGAGAAGAGCATCTCAGTAATAACTACACTCATGCTAATAAAACCAAGGTGTCTAGAGAGGATAATTAGTTTATGACCTTGCTACTTCACAGTAAATGACCTTGTCGGATTGGAGAGTAGAAGTGGCTGAAAATGCTCTGGTAGAAAGTTTTTCCATTAGAGAATGATTCCAGAACTGGGACATTGCACAAGAATATGTGCATTGTCCTGAAGACTTTGACAAAAAATTACTGACATTGTTTGTTTGAACAATTTTGCCGCTTGCACCTTAATGTGATCACAAAGCTCTGTTTGAACTCCTGCATCAGGATTTGAAATGCATAAGCTACAATATAAAGTTCAAAGCAAGAAACTAAGAATGGAGACTTTCAATGAAGTCATGTCAACATTTCTCACACTTTTTAACTTGTGCTGTGAAATTTTTTTACTTTTCACCCTCAACATGAAAAAGGAATGAAAGGTAGAATGTTTTTCATTTTTTTAACTCGAGGTACTTACCAACACAGAAGACAGGCCAGCATCTTCTAGATAGGAAAAAAAGGTGTCAATTTAATTATTTTGGACTTCTTTTTAATTTATATAATTAAGTCCTGAGATCATAGCAGTGTTCTCGTGGTTTGGGAAGAAATACCTGCATTCTCTGCAGAGAAAGCAGATGTTTTATCAAGCTCTGAAGATAATCAGCATATTTACATACACACTTTTATGTTTAACTGCCAATTTCTATTTCCCAATTAGTGGTTTATTTGACTGTTATCTTTAGCTAATTAGTACTTATTTTAGGGAGTGAATATAGAGTGGGTTTCATGGGAAAGTAAACTCATTGGCTCCAAGTAGGGAGAATAACTTGATGGCTAAAAGAGAATTGCCCCAGATAATGAATTCCTATGTGTTTTGTAATGTAACCTAATGCCTCATGCAGCTACTAAACTCCCAGATGGCCCAGCAGAGGCACATACTCATCAGGTGACATATTAGCCAATTTAAAAGATAATTAGAAAGCACCACTCTTTCTGTATTTTTTAAGCATTAGGAAGATTCGCATTCAACTTTTTTATGTACTGGCCTGTAATTCAAAACATATAGAGCAGTTCCTTTATTTTTTTCTAGAGGTGCTGCTCTCACTGACCTCAGCACACGCTTGCTAAAGATGCTTCTGTGCATTTTTGCTCATGCAGCTTTACTTTTCCAAGCATCTTCACTTCCTAAGGAAGTCACACTCTCAGGGTATCTGCTCTTGCCAATGCCTCTTCTGGGTTTCAGAGTGAGGGCAATTTAGTATTATCTTTCTTTTATCAACTGTCCTGATGCTTTACATCACCAAGACAAGTAAGGTTCAATTACTGGAGGGTGTCAGTGCTGTGTGTGTGTTGACATTAAGACAACTCAAAAGTCTGGTAAAAGTAGCCACCAAAATCTGGAAGCAGATGAGTAATATGCAGGAAATGAGTCCAGAGTCCAGTTTAATTCTGAACCACAGAGTGGAGCTGGCTCCTCTGGGTTCCCATCTTTTCAGACAAGCAGATTAAAACTATTAGCCCCAACAAACTTGAGTACATAACTGTGTGTATATCTGAGTCTAGCTTTCCCTTTAGGATTCAGGTTGGGCAGGCTCTGAAACAGAACAGCCCTACTGCTCTGTTCTGATGGTAAGTAGATTGCTAGAACCCTCTTCCCAACACATTGCAGCCTGATTTCCTAGCCCAAGCAGCAAACAATGAAAGGTGTGAAGTATTGGGCCATGTCTATGGGAAGAATGTACTGGGATCTGACACTTCTGGATTTCAGACAGTTTAGCCTAGATCTGCTTTGCGTGCCTCAGATGTGCAGCCCTACAGTTAATTTTGATGTAGAATACCCATATCCATTCCAGCAACTGCTTATAACTTGGAGGGCTTTTAAGTATATATAGGTCAACATACATACGACAGATCATAGAACTGTGTTGGAAGGGACCTTAATGATCAGCTAGTTCCAATGCCATGCCATGGGTGGGGTCACCTTCCACTAGACCAGGTTTCTGAAAGCCCTGTCCTGGCCTTGAACATTCAGCTGTCTGTCAGAAAAATCTGTTACATCTTTTGATCACAGCTGTTCTTCTCTCCCCTTCTTCTACCCAATTATTTTTCAGTCATAAACTTCACTTTTTTTCCCGCTTGCTCATACCTCAGTCTCAATTTTCTACCATTAAAATCTTGACAGGACAATTATATAGGCATGATAAATAGGAAATTCCACTTGAATACATTGTCATCCACCTCTCAGTCTCATATTAGTGCTTATTCATCACTGTTTAGTAGCAAAACCCTAAGCCCACCTCTGGATCTGTAATTATTTTATATTAATCCTTTATATGTAATTTGGGCAGACCAACAACCATCTCCTGCCACTTCCTCCGTAGCATGTGGTTCCTGCTGAGTTCAGTGACATACTGAGGGAGCAGGTGACAATTCTACTCCTCTTCCCAGATTCAGAACTTGAGGATTTGCAAGATGGAGAACTCATAGCAGTCTTCCGGTATCTGAAGGGGGCTGATAAGGATTCTGGGGAGGGGCTCTTCATTATGGACTGTAGTGATAAAACAAGGGGTAACGGGTTAAAACTTAAACAGGAGAGGTTTAGATTGGATATAAGGAAGAAATTGTTTCCTGTTAGGGTAGAGAGGCACTGGAATGGGTTGCCCAGGGAGGTTGTGAGTGCTCCATCCCTGGCACTGTTGAAGGCTAGGTTGGACAGAGCCTTGGGTAGCATGGTTTACTGTGAAGTGTCCCTGCCCATGGCAGGGGGGTTGGAAGTAGATGATCTTAAGGTCCTTTCCAACCCTAACTATTCTATGATTCTATGATTCTAAGTTTGCATTTCTGGACAGTTTGGCTTCCACCCTGGGCAAGGAGTGACAGGGGCATTATTTTTCCAGGCTGTGGGAGGGATGGCATGCAGCTGATCAGCTGGGGTGCTTTCATGCTTTGCCATCATTTCTCTCCTTTGTTATATGTACATGCTTTCATATACAACAGTATTTTTTTCAGCTCTCAAGGCTGCTCTTCTTCACCAGCCAGTAACTGTCTGTCACGGCACTGTTTATAGCTGTGCAGCCTCTGTTTACAACCTGTGCCTCAACTTTCAAGTCCTTTACTGTTATCCCACATTTAAATTACATGTCAGACCTAGGGACCCCTGGTGCCAAACTCCAGCTCACACAGCAAACTCCCACACCAAGCTGGTAGCAAGCCTAGCAGGACAGGTTGGCTTAAATGACCTTGAAGGCCCCTTCCAATCCAAACTATTCTATGATTCTACAACAGGAGAAGGGCCTGATAGTGTGAGCAGAGTCAGGAAAAATGCCTGTGGCTGCCCTTACTGGGCTTGCTACCTCTCATAAATGTTTATGAGAAGTAAGAGTATTTTCTGTCACAGTGAGGTACCAATTACATACTTTCACAGTCATCATAAGGAAGGGATCACAAGCTCTGCCCTTTCCAAACTCTGTATTCAGCAGTTGTGGCTGCTCTTTGCACATGCTGCTGATGTGCAGCAATTCTTTTTCCCTGGTGGGGAAAAGTAAGAAAAATGGTAGAAAGTTCCCTTCCCCACTTTCAGAAGTACCAAACTAGTTCAGCCCTAGTAAATTTCAGGGAACTGGCAGGGAACTGCCACTGTAATTTCTGTCTCTGTTCCTCCTCTTGGAATAGGTCCCATCTGTTAATTCCCTATATGTCTGCTGTGGGTTGCAAAAATGTGGGGAAATATCTGCATTTCATATGCTGCTACTTCTGCACTCCTTCAAATTAAGGACAATCATATGGATTTCTATGAATTGTTGGTGGGAAAAAAAGCTTTAAGATTTAGAGGTGAAATTAGTCACAGCTGTGAATGTATGCACAGCCAAGTGTTAAAACCCTGAAAAGGAGATTAAATGTGTAAATGAGAGGCATTTCAAAGAGACAGCAATAGAAGTCTGCACAGTAAAAATTAGGAACACTGTATAAAAGGTGTTATTCCAAAAGAGGGAACTTACAGGTTCCTGTGAATGGAACAAAGTTTAAACCATAATTAGTCTTATTGATGGACTCACAGTTTTGCCTATTGAAAGTACATTGTTGATAAACATTGTTTGTAAAAACTGGTTTAAACAAAGAGTATTTTGTCTATAAACTCTAATGATCACAGAGTCAATGTCTAAAACATTAGAAGACAAAATTTTGGCTGTGTGTTGGACAGCACATAGTAATGGTCGGACTTAAAATTTACAATGAAATTATGAAACAGTTTTGTTCTCAGATATCTATTACATTAAAAGGGAAGAGTCCCATGGAAGTTTTGCTGTCCCTTCAGGGACCTGCTAGAGGTTTTGGACTATACTGTGCTTACTAATATAGGCAGCTTTTAGTCCTGAAATTTGGAGACAGGTTCATTAATAGAAACAACTGTGTTATGCTGACTTCCACCAGCAGACAATCTGTCTCCTCAGGATGTACTACATCCTCATGTCACAATATGAAAAAAATATACATCAAAATCAAACTAAAGCGGTGGAGTGGCAACGGGTCTGGGCTTGCATCATTGCTTGGAAACAGCTCTGACAAGTGCCCAGCGGGTGCTCTCCTTCAGTAGGAGATGCAGTGTTTACTTCGAAAAGCAAAGCCAGCTCTCCCCGAAATCAATAAACACCCACACTGACCTCAGTGGGAGCTGCATGAGACACCAGTAACCAGCTCTAAGCTTCAAAGACATTTCATCAATTTTCAGCTAGAGAAGGAGTGCTCAGCAGGACACAGGTCAGGCCTTAGGAGTAAATGCATTTAAACCTGGTTGGTGAATAATTCTATATAATGTATATTTTGCACTACAATATTTATGAATATGTGTGATAAGAACTTAAAAAGTGTGTAGTAATGTGGTACCCAGAAGAATAAGGTAATTTTTTATGCATCTCAAATAAAGTAACTTGAGAGAAGTTTAAGGAGGTTTAATGGTAATAGTCTGAAAAATCTGTACAGTCTATTCTTTCAACATGGCAAGCATTATGTATAAAATTTAGGGAATAATTATATTTGTTAAATTAATGGATGGAAGCTTATATATTGCAGGAGTATCCTCCTACTCAGCATTCCTATAAATTATGAATAACATTCAATTTAGTGTGACTCCACAGAGAAGACAGTGCCCTTAATCTTCAGATGGATTTCAAATTTATGCCTTTGTTAATCAGAAGAAAAAGTGTGCTCTTCAACATGTTTTAATTTTTTGCAGGAAAAAGAAAAGAAAACCTACACGTTTTACGTAGAGAGTCAAAGTGAGATTTCTTCCCCAGAACCCCCACAATGAAGAAACAGATTTTGCACACTCCTATATAATAAAATTATTTATGAAGAAAAATAAATGTACATTTTGCATCCTGGTTCTAATTTAAAATTCAGAGGTTATAGCTGCTTTCAATTCAGGACAGCCCGAGAGCTTTATTAGTTTTGGTTTTGAGCAAACTTACAGAAAATTGTAAATTCAGATCTGAAAGGAAGGCAAGATGGGACTTGATTCTGTTGTGTAGTGACAAAACATACCATTTCTTGAAGTTCTTCTGATGTTCTTTTATGACTACTACTAATGGTGTATGTTATGTAAGACTAGCAAAGTTTCAATACAAGACTGTGCTGAAGTGAGACAGAGTTTGAAAGGAGGATCTTTAGGCAAAATTGCCTGCATCTGTGCAAGGCAACAAGGCCCTTCATGTTCCAGAGCTGATCTGTAATTGTAACTGTAGGTTCACATTCAAGTCAAATGATACAGTGTGAAGCATTTAACAATTTGAAAAGATTATACATTGAGGTTCCATTACTCAATCCTTCTCTCTCCCCCTCCCCTACACAGGAGTGCTTTACAACATTTTTATTATTATTTTCCATTATATGTGGTGCTTTTCTGGTCTCCTTTCCCTTTTTCCTCTCATAACCAACCCCTGAATGTATTACTTTGTTCAGACATTAAAAAGCTGCAAGTATTATAATAAAATTGCTTAAAATCATTGGAAAGAAGCACTGGAGCACAGGACTTTGCATTCCAGATCGTAAAACCAGCACAAATAATTTAGTTCACGTTGGGAGGACTGTAACTCACTGTTCACCAGAGGGGCCTGCTGCTGATCCATATTTTATGGAACGTACATTTTTAATGAATAAGGGACAGCTTTCCATTTCAAAATGGAATGAAATACTGATTGCTCTGTAATTTTTAAAAAAGAAAAAAGAAATCTCTCACCACTCCTGAATGCAATGACACACTTGATTGCTCATTTCCCTTGCAGGTCAGTTTTGTCACCTCATTTCCAAAGAGTACTATGCACACCAGCATTTTTCCCTCCTCCTCCCTCTCACTCCCCCCTCTCTGGATCCCTTTTTTCACAGGTACCATCCCAGGACTATCGCTTCTTCCCCCTAACCTGCCCAGAGGTGTCCACAGCACTCCCTAGCTGGGTGTTGCCACATGTCCAGGAATGGACAGATTTTCCATATCAACACTTGTCTCAGCCATCTGCGCTGGACACCTCCACACTTCACTCCCTGAACAGGGATGTTATTCATAAACCAGGATCCTCCTCCATAACTCAACATGCCCTTCTTTGCCCAGACCCTTTTGGGCAGGGCAGTCTAAAGAAATGATGGCTGAAACAAGTGGGGTTAGTGCTGCAAGCTTCATCTGTTATTGTGGGTTTGTTTTGATTTAAGGTAGCTACTCTACTGTTCTCAGATTGCCTTTTGCTCTTATAAAGGGTGGTGTAGATTGATGGCATTGGCAAAACAACACAAAGAAAGGCAAACTGCAGATGCCAGCTCCCTGCATGCCCTGAAGAGAAACTTTCTCCATTCACAGGCACCACACAAATGCCCAGTCATCCATTCCCTAACTGGAATAAGGGAGAAATTATCCCTGCATCTGGCACGTTGCCAGCGTACCACAAGGATTTATACACTATACGCAGCAGCACTACATTTTGTATATTTTGATTCTCAAGCGTTTCTGCAAGAGCCACCGCTGAGTCTTTTCAATCGGCCACGGGCCCTTGCAGAGGGGAAGGGGAGGATTTAGAAAGCCGGTTAGCAAGAAGCCTTCCCGCAGAAAAGAACCTTTCCATGGGCTAAATTAAGGTGAAACCTGACTCTGCCTCAGCAAGCACCAGCCGGAGCGATGGGGCGTGGGGAACCGGGTTGCGCCCCTCAATGCCGCTCCTCTGCCTCCCTCTAGTGAAGCGGCGGCGCAAGCAGAGCCCGGGATGAGCAGCGCTTCTCGCTGCCCGTCCTCCGTTTGCTGCATCTTCAGGAATCATAGAATAGTTAGGGTTGGAAAGGACCTTAAGATCATCTAGTTCCAACCCCCCTGCCATGGGCAGGGACACCTCACACTAAACCATGTCACCCAAGGTGTGTGTCCTCTCATGAAATTTTAGATTAAACTTGCATCTGGAACACCTGTTCTGCACATTCTAACACACATGTAACATGCTAAATGTTAACCTCATTACACGGACTGATACACTCTTCCTGCAAAGAAACAGGACCTGCACAGCACACAAAACTTTTGTGCAGCTTTCACTTAGTCGTTCTTCCCGTACTCTTTTCTTTCAGTTTACAGAAATAGGGGTGACTAAGGCTTTCCCAGTGGTTGCAAAACTCTAGGTGTTTGAGAAAGAAAAATCGCTCCATAGTTAGCCCTCTTAACAAAAACTAAGCAAGATGAATGAATTAATAAATTCCCATGACAGCATCTAGGCAGCTGTTGTCAGTCCTATATTAAATCAGAGTTGTAAATGGGATATGGTTATTCCACTTCGAAGAGTATCTTAGAGGACGTTTGTATCAGGTCTCTCTGTCAGTTGCATCTCAGCTAATTTTGTCTTATAGAAAGTAGCAGTATGGAGACCAGCAGCCAATGCAATTATTTACATCCTCCTGACATGAGCTCCTGGTGCAACAGCACATCAAAAATAATAATTCATGTTAACTGAGTCATATGCCTTCCCTTTAAAATGCAGACAGTATCTGTATACGGCCATGCAACACCCTCAACCAGACTACTGCTGTCCAACTGGTTTAAAACCTGTGTTACTTTAAAATTAATTCAAGTCTTCATAAAATTTATTTAAAGCTTCATGTCTGACTAGCACATGAGGCAATGTCCATCCACCACTAAAACACTCATTATAATCTCCAGATCCATATTCTTTTCTGTTACTGCAAGCCAAAAGCAGAATCTGACTTCCTGAATTTGAGGAATGGAGCTGGAAAGTGAGAAGTCAACTTCCAAACTCCCCAGCTGCTGTGAGGTCCAGATCTCTATTTTGGACTGACCCTTGATTCATGCACTGAATGCCAGTTGTTCACTCTAATGAGCATGTCGTCAGTCTCATTTCAACAGTCCTACACAGAGGGCGTTTAGTTTTATCTTTATGCACTACAGAAGCACAGTATTTTTCTAAGACAATAAATTTGAAATCAAGAGGGAACACTTAACCAGTTCCACAAGGTGGTATCTCTCTCCCCAATCAAATATGTGATTAATATACAGTGGGTGAGAAAGTGAGTCCCAAGAGGGTGCTGAGGGAAGACTAATGATACCTTTATATCATGGTTAACCTGTAACAAGAATTCATTTAAGCTTGGAGATTTGATGAGCCTTTACAACTGAACGTTTATACTGCTCCAGATTGATTTTGAAATTGGTTAGCTGGCTCTTTCGAGGACAAGTAGTGCTTCTAATCAGTTCCATCATAAAACCAGGTACTGTTTATATACTATGGCTGCAGGTGTCCTTGACTTCTGCAATTTTGCATTCCACAGATCTCTCTTGCTTTTCTCTTTTGGTAACATGATGGCATTATAGAAGCAGAAGATTCACCTGCAAACATTCACTATCTTTTCTTCTTTTTTTCCTGTTGCTTTCTGCTTTGTAATTCCTGAATGTATTCCTGACATGCACAAGTTTTGTTAGAGACATGCTTGCTAATTGGTGTTACTGGTTTGCTCTGCTGTAGGGTGTACTGTGCGGAGGTATATTTTAGAGAGAAAAAGAAAATCAATGACTTCTTAGCAGTCTATACCCCATTTTCAAGTATCTTCTACTTTACATCCAATTCAGTACCCCAGAGGAGGCAAGAAACTGGGTGAAAAACAGTGAAAATAACTTAAGTAACTGCATTACTATATGCTACATGTATTTTGTACACATAATATATAGATAGAAATTTATACATATATATATATTTAGCTCCTAGTTTTTCCAGGAGAATCCCAGCATGGCAGCAAATTCCTGCAACTGTTTTTGCCAGTGGTTGTAGCAGGGGTTGGAGCACTTCAAATCCCTGGTATGAGGCAGCACCTGTCCCAGGATGCCTAAAAACAAAGGACACAACTTGAGATTAAAATCACAAAAAGGCAAAATGTACTTCTTGGATTTCAAGACTGTGTGAACAGTCAAGGTTGTGAGTCAGATCAGGTGGGATCTGCAAGAGATTCGAACAACTGCATTGGTATTTTGGATAATGCTTGAAAGGAGACAGAAAAGCCGTAATTTATTGCATCTGTTTCAAATATCAGCTTCTAAAAGTGACAAGTTGTTATTTTCTGTGTCACCTGAACAATGCTGCTGTGTCTCATTTTCCCCTGCTGGGCCATCAGGTTAGCTTTCACAAGAGAAAAAAAAAATCTTCCTATTAGGTAATGAGCACCTCAACCTGCAACCCTCAGCACCGATTAGCCACAAGGGAGAGGGACTTCCCAAGAGCTGTATTACTCATTTCAGCAACCAGCAGTAGAACAGACAGGACAGTGGAGGTTTTGCATGCAAATAGATCTGAGCTAATTGCTTTTAGATCTGCAGCTGATTAAGAAATCTGCAAACCTCAGCTACTAATCCACTAGCCTCAAGAGAAAATAATTGCAAGAGAAGCAATTACAGTAATTAAACCCCCTTTGCATGCAGCTATGACTGGTTTTGGATACGGATCCAAAGCGGTTAGACCTGGGCTGCTAGTCTCTCTCTGCCTCGTACAGGTTGAAACCGAGAATGGCAAATGGAAACTTTCCTCATCCCTTTTCCCAGGAGCAATTGGCTTAATAGTTTGGCCAGCAGGTGGAACCCTCCTACTTCTTTTTCTCCTACGCACTCAAAGCAAAAGGCAGCCCCTGCCTGCCTTGTGCTCTCCTAACCGGAACTCCTCATTTCTGCTCCCACTCTCGCTCTCCCCAGGAGATGCACAGGACCTTCCCAAAAAGGAAAATAAAGCTGGTTTTCGTGGGCCGTGTTTTACTGCTCCACCACAAATGACATTATGAAATACTATGAGACCAGGATGTTTGCTGCCATCCCTATTGGGTTCCCCAAAACCTCATTGTGATTCAAGCAAAGGAGGTCTAAGGTACTAATTAGAGCTTTAGTCTTTAAAGTCTGAGCATTCAACATCTTTCACACAGAGCTTCTTATTTAAGCACAGACAACTGTTTATCTGATATGCTTTCTTTATCATTACTTTGCTTTCTCACTCTTTTTTTTTTTCCGTGTTCCACAGAGGGATTGACTCACTTCTCTCCTATTGAGCACATCACATTATCAGAGTATTCATTCTGCTTGTCACTATAAAATTATTTGATTGTTTAATATGAATTACTAATCAATTATTTCCATTGATATTCTCACATGTCAATTAATTGCTAATTGGTACTTCTGCAGAGCCTTCTCTTCATTGTAGATGATTTTTTTTCCCTGTTTTTTAAAGCTTTTTTATATAAATCAGTCCCTTTTACCTCTGGAGTAATTCTAACCATATGTAACAAACAAGGCCTAGAGCCAATAGCATCACCTGGGAAGAGAGCTGCTGCTTCCCAGCACATGATATATGTCCTCACATCTCCCCCTTCCCCCCCCCCCCCCCCCCCCCCCCCCCCCCCCCCCCCCCCA
>NDXB01003217.1:194467-205304 GCA_002631895.1 Agapornis roseicollis
CCCCCCCCCCCGATTCAGGTGCATGTTCTACCTGCCTTTTTCTTTTTAAGCTATATTGAATTGCATATGCTTATCTGTATATCCTCTTTCCTTTTAGTGTTACTGCTCCAGAGGTTTTTCCTTCCCATTGCATACATGTGTGTCAGCTTAATTTTTCTCCAGATGGATTAGCTTCACATTTCCAAGTTCAGCACCACTCCTTCTTCAAAAGCACTTGCAACTGCTCCCCAGTTTCTTTTCTGTGAAACTTTATCACTCCTGAGGGCTTCACTGTTTAACGCTCCTACTCCTTTCTTCCTGATTAACTTTCTTCTGAGAGACAGATCTGCTATTTCTTGGGTTGCCTCAAAAGAATAGATTATGTAAAGAATAAGAGACACAAGTTTTAAGCTCTTCTAGATTTTTTGTTTCATTACTCACTGTTCTCCATGAGCTAACCTTTACTTTTAGACATTAAAGTTCAAATTACCTTCACAACTACACTTAACCGTGTACCATATAGAAGTATACTTTATATAGTTTTATATCAAAATTCTTGTGTTCTCTTTAAATGTTTATTTTGCTGTGATTTTTTTCTACTTCATCACTTCAAATTACTTTGTTTTATTACCATATTTTTACCTTGTTTATACCTTGCAATAAAGTATTTATATTTTCTCATAAAATAAACAGGACAGGCAGCAAACCTAACTCCATGCTGTTCTGTCAATCTACCCTTTTTCATTTCCCAAACTCTTTTTTAACATTAAAATCTGAAATACTAGTGCTACATGTTCATCATTTGGTGAAGAGGGGTTTTACAGCTAAAATTTTTCACATCTAATCTGTGATATTTTCTAACTGACCAATCGTTGGACCTAAATTCCCACTGTATTCCAAAAGAGAGTCTTAAGAAACACATGTTACCAATATTACTCAAGTGCAAAGGTATTTTTTTGTTTAAAAATGTATATGCATGTTTGTATATTCAATGAAATGTGATGTGTTTTCCATGAAAAATAGAAAAAGTATATTCAGGACACACAAAATTTCTGTCATCATTCATCTGAAATTATTAAATTCTCGGATGCTGTCATCTAGTGCAAATGACCACAAGTATTGTAAAAGGCCTCTAACTGGCAGCATCAGAAATGGGACGTCTGTATTTATTCATGTAACAAGCCCAGCACAAGTAGCAGTACCAGAGCTGCTCTGATGCTGGCACTGCTACAGAAAGAACAGGTCCAGTCCTCCCCTTCTATGCCAAAGTATAAATCATCTCAACTCCGGAGGGAAATGCACCATGTAAACAAACAAAAGCAGAGCCCATGATCATGAAAGCTAAATCTATCCTTAAAATATGTCACTAAAATAACAGGGTTTCTGCTGAAGTCACTTGCCAGGAAAAAGGAGAGCCACACCTGACAGACATCAGGTGCATCATTTTGGTTATGAGCACAGGAATAAGACACCACTGCATAAAGTAAGATATTGATTTGTAATACATTAGCTCCACTGTGGTAACTGTTTGTGTTTACCATAAGATAATTGAGAGGCAGCTTATCCTCAAGTGAAGCTGAGATAAAGCCACCCCATGTTTGCCAATGAGGCAGGATATGCCAATAACCAATAGCAGTGGAATAGCTAATAGTAAATCTACCCCCTCCTGAATGTGGTTTCCATTCCTGTAAAGATCCGAGGTGTGTATAAAGTCCATGATGATTAGGATGTATGGGAGTCTAACCAGAACTGGAAGCAAGCGTCCATCTCCAATAGCCAGTTGTGGATATAGTTTTGTTCTGAGGTCAGTGAAAACTGACACTGAGCACATCAGCTTATCCATAGCAGCTACACAATTTTGCAATATGTTAATAACTTCTGCTTACATTAGGTCTGAATTGTGAATTGGAGCAAAACAATTTTCCCAGATTATTCCTTGCTCTTTACTAGTTTACTTTGCTGTAAATAATTGTTTTCTGTTGTAAGGTTTGGAGTCACAGGACAAAGTAAATATTCTTCTGTCTTTTTTGCCTTTCCACCTGTGGAATATATTTAGTGACACCCAAAAGCATTATTCATGGAGGTAATGAAAACTGGGTTTGTAGTTTGTGTGAAGATTTTGTACACAGCAACCAAGAGCTGTGGGCACCTTTGTATCAACTGCAGAAACACTAGCAATATTGATGGCTTCTGCTCAGACCTGGGGAGAAGCTGGTCTACTCTCAGTGCCATGTTTGCACATGTATTATTGACTCACCACCAAGGATTTTACCCTGTGTACTAGAGAGGAACATGCCTCAAAAGCAGTGTCCATTCCTGTTATGGCCATTCCAGCTAACTCCCTGTCATGGTTTAAACCTAGCCACACAGCTTGTTCACTCACTCAACCCCCCCTTTCTTGCCCTCCCCTGCTTCCAGAGGGATGGGGGGAGAATCAAAAGAATGCAACTCCCACAGTTTGAGATAAGAACAGTTCAGTAACTAAGGTATAACACAAATCACTACTGCTACCACCAATAATAACAACGATAAAGGAAAAGAATATAGCATCTCACCAACCACTGACAGACAACTCACAACACCCCAACCCAACCGAGTGCTGACCGACCACCTCTTCCAGCCACCCTGAGAGCACTAGGCCTTCCGGATCACTCCCAGTTACCTCCTGGGCATGATGTGCTATGGTATGAAATACCTCTTTGGTCAGTTTGGTCCTGTCCCTCCTTCCTCCCGGCCCCCCCTCCTCCCCGGCAGAGCATGAGGCTCACAAAGTCGTTGGTCAGGGCAAACATCACTCAGCAACAACCAAAAACATCGACCTTATCAGCCTTGTTCCCGGGTTAAGTCAAAACACAGCTACTAAAGAGAAGAAAAACTGACTGCAACTGCTGAACCCAGGACACTCCCAGAAGTGGAGACCGAAGCGGGTTCAGACCCTCTGGTTGCTGGACCCAGACACAGCAACATGTAGGACTGTTGAGAATAGCTGGGCTTCAGTTCCTTAAGGCATCCATGTGCTCCAATAGTTTCCAATCCATGTCCCCTTACACCCACTCAGGGAGAGGAAAACCTCAGCCCACGTGCTGAGAAGAGGTGACGAGTTTTTTTTCCCCACTGGCTCTGTTGGAGGCCATCACTGTGTGACACTGCAGGAGCAGCCCCTCTTCCCTGAGCTGCTGGGTGAGTAATTGCCTTCACTAATTCTGGGCTTTTCACACTCCAGCAGATACTATACGCTTGGCTGTAATCTTTACTAGTCTCGAGCAGCCCTCATCACTTGTCTGGATGTCTGGAATCACAGTACCTTTAAACTACTTCTTTCTTTTTCTACTCCTGGAGGAGTTTGAGACGCAACTGGATGTAGCAGTGATGGTATCCCTCAGTCAGGGTCCCACCTTGACCTATGCTCAACATTGTAGGTGCACAGCTGACCTTTGCAGACATCATCCTGTAACACAGCACATCACATAGCCATCACATAGCATACAAAAGCCCCCTTTTCATGCCCCAGCCTGTCAGACTCATAGAAATCCTCTTTGAGGTTCCAAATACAAGCTAGCTGCAGGATGAAAGAATCTATGATAGCATCTCCAGTTGTATCTCCTTGCTTCCAGTGCCTCTAGTACCTCATTGCTGCACCATGCAGGGCTATACCTGCAAGTATTTGTGGCAGATCCAATTGAATTATCTAAGAGATTGTATGGAAATTTAAATTTCACAACTGCAGTATAAATCCCACAAAGTATGACTGAAACCCAGAAATATTCTTAAATAAAATGGATGGACATTAAAGTAATCATGACAGTACAACCACCCCACTCTGTTTTTACTAAATTTCAATACCTCAAAGCAAATATCAAATGATTCTTATTACTCAGAATTGTTATTGCAGGACACTGGCATTTCTAAAAGCATCTAACACCCACTGGTCTCCCTTAAAAAACACCGTAGCATCAGGATTTTGGGGTCAAAAATTTGGCTCTTTGCCATGAATAGAGGACAAAATAGTCTGGACCACAGGGTATTTGTTAAGAAACAAACTGTTGTAAGAAACATGAACAAGTGAAACATTCTGCAAGGCTAGATGCCATTGACTGATTAGATAGATATAACTTCTACCTGGGGAAAACCAAATTATATTCTAAATAAGCTTTGCCTTTCTATGCCAAATAGAACTAAAGAAATCATGAGGTGGCTACAAAACACACTTAATTCTCCAGAATATTTTTTAATTGTAGAAGCAGCTGAATTATCCCAGTGGAGTTTGGAAGGCACCTACATTTGCCCAGCTGGGAGCTAATCACAGCTCTCTTGGCAAGTTCCCACCTCCATTAATATGAAGCAGATACGCAATCAGGTCCAGTGTCACACTAACTAACCCCTTGTGCTTCTCACTACCTCCGAGGTCTTAACCTCCATTAGAAAATCATTTAATGATCCCAAGGCACTCATTCTCACCTATGCTGAGCATTGCATGGCCCTGACAGAAAAGCAGCAGGATTTTCAGGGATACTCTGCTGAGGAAATCACACTCATTAACAGGCAGACAGTTTTCTAATGGGGTGTTAGTAAATAAAGTAACCCCTCAGCCTACTCAGAGTAGGAAAGGGATGAAGAGCTCTTCAGCTTGTGGCAAAGGCAGGGGAAATGAAGCAAAGACATCTCTGCCTGGGATGGAGGGAGCAGGAAATCAAAATCAGGAGCATATGGCTAAAGGGGCACAGGGAAGGAGTGACAGTGCTAGAGCCATGATGGAATGACAAGCAGGCAGGAAAGTGCCCTCCCACTGAGCTCTCCTCTGCACCTCTAAACCTCTGCTGCTGAGCAGAGCTTTCTCAGACAAGTCCTATCACCACCTGGTGATTTATAGTCATCTCTCTCTTAGATGAACCAAAACACATGTCTCCTCTGATGGACTGTGTTCAGCAAAGCATGAGGTTTTATAATACAGCTGCTATGCATTATCCCACAAAGCAAATGTGGGAATATTTATATGGTTTTTTTAATACAACAAATATATTTTCCCAGATGCTCTTGACTGACTATGTTGCTGATGGGAGTGTGTTCAGAATAAAATGCCTTTAGAAGAGAAAATGTTAAAAAGCTCAAAAATCAAAGGTGACTTTTAAAAAGTAAAACAAGCTTTTAACTCCATCTGTGATTCTTTCTTTTCACAACAGCTCTAAAATCTACATTATAACATTGCTCATTAGCTCCTTCCTAAATGTAGCATTACCTAGAAGAGGTGGGTCATATTAGCTGATTCAGCCATGCCATGTAAGCAGGCATCTTGTACGCTAACAGCTGAATATAAGCCCTACTAATGGATTGGAAGCTGAGTCAAATATTAAGCAACACAGGTTCTAACACTCAGGTGTTGGATTATTTCTTTCCTTCACTTACTTTGGAGGTTATATGAGCATCCTCCTTAAATGTCCATAAGACCATTTCCATTTGTAAAGCTTGTTTACAGAGAAGTGTTAATAGGTGCCAAGAAGTCGTTCCACTTGTTGTGAAATGCATCTCCTTATAATGCCTTCTTAAACTGGAATTAAACAGATTGCCACAATCAATTCCTGGATATATATTGTGATGAATGTTCCTATTGATTCTTAGTCTCACTGAAATGAAAGAAGCATATTTCATTGTGAAGAATAAGATATCTCAAAGAATTTGGGAATCACCAAGTATATTTTGACTGCTTTAGAACAAATGCTTTATTGACAGTCCATTTTTAAAGTGGGTTGCTTTCACATTTCTATGTGATTGAACAATTGTAACTTGTCAATTTTTTTGTTATGCAGTAATTTAAGCCTTCCTGCCACCATCATCAGTTTAGTTTTCCTAAGAAATGCTTATGAAATTATGTGCCAAAGAACTGTTTTCAATACAGTTGGCAATTGCTATTACCAACACACCTTTACTAACCATTTTAACAAGCTTATCTTTGCTAGCTGCCTTCTTTGTGTTTTATCATGTGTGTTATCAACATGCAGACTGCTTCTACAATGGTTCACAACTCTGCTTTTACCACAGAATTGAATCTGAAGGACACACATTCCTTCTTTTTCACTCAGCCCACTAAATCCCACTTCCACTACTTTTATTTTCTAGTGAAATGAGGCTACTTCTACATAACTTCTTTTGAGATCTTAGACTTAAAAAGTATATTTAGAATAGCAATATCTAGCTACTAAATGTAAATTGGTACATGTATATATGGGCTACTAAAAACAGCATTCTCAAGCATTTAGTGGAAAGCACAGTAATTATATATTATGGTTGCTAACAAAGAATTCAAATTAAAACAGAGCTTAAAGTATATCAACTTCCAAGAAAATGTTTTCCTATGATTAACTTCTCTATTCACCTGTCTTGCAATAAAATCTAGGCTTCACTGAAAACAATGGCAAAATTAGCAGTAGAGAAAATATACCAGTCTTTAATTTTTAGTCGTATATATGGGGATACACCAAAGGGAAAAAAAAAGAAAAAAAGGAGAAAAAAAAAGATATAAAATTATAAACCAGCTCTAAGTCATACAGACATTCAGTACAACTGCAAAAGGAAAAGCACCATTCTGACAAATACTAAAGCAACATTACAAACCCTGAAATATTGAAGTAATCCACCTGATTGATAGACTCAGTCTGATGACATTAAGCTTGCTTGAATACTGCATTTTGCTTTAGGCACAAGATTTTGAGGATGGTAAGAACTCAACAAAGAGAAGAAAGCAAAGAATGACCAAAGGCCATTTGATTTTACCTATGAAGAAAAGAAGCATAAATCTGAGTAATTATAAAGGAAGACTGAGGGGACCACATTGCAGTACAGAATAGTTATCTTAGGAGGGAAGAACCTCCTCTTCACTGGTGGGCAACATTGTGCTTAAGTAACAAAAATTAAGATTATGTTTAGACATTAGAGAACAAATTCTGACAGTAGAGCCAAGCCCTGGAATAGATTGCCTGTAGACATTGTCAAATCATTGGAAGGTCTTTAGGCAGACATTTTCAGAGCCCAAATATTTTTCAGAGGTGATCTAGGTATAATTAATCCTACCTTGCAGAAAGGCATGTTTTGGTTTGTGGTTTGGTGTTTTTTTTTTTTTTGTTCTGGCCACATTTTCTTCTTATGATTCTGTGTTCTTAATTTTAAACACAATGTTAATACTTTCCAGCTTCAGTGGGGTTTCAGTTTCTACTGAAGTGGCTTCCTGATTTGACACAAACTTTGAATAATAAATTGATTTTTAAACCTATGGGTGCCAAGCATTCAGTATCAAGGAGCACTTTTTAAGATTTCCTAATCAATGTGGTTTTCATGTGACACTAAAGGAATTAGATGATCAGCTACCACTAAATTTGACCAGATACATGCACTGAACATCTTCTGAACAAACCAGGTCTAAGAAGTACTTAAATACATTTCAAGATTTCCATGTTAAGAGAAATTCCTGCCAGTTCAGAAGCTAAAGGCTAAACAAGAATGGAAAATATACTAAATGGCCTCTTAGAGTCCTTTATTGTAAACATACCTTTACAAATAAGAATATCCCATAATCTCTCTATGCTTGCTTCTGCTGCTGTCTGCTTGATCCTGATGTCTTTGTGTGCTGCAGGAAAGTTTACACTTCCCAGGCTGTGTTCATATCTTGAACAGACATAGGGCTTCAAGTATTTTGATATCTTCACAATCACTAAACTAAGTACAAAAACCCAAAACTTCAGGTAATGAACATCAACAAAGTCCTATGAATGCCATGGAAGCATGGTAATTCAGAGCAGTGAAAGATCTAGTGTAAAACTGTAATTGAATGAGGAAAAAGGGCTCTGCCCAGATTCCAAATCTTGCATAAAGTAAAAGGATTGATGGGGGTTTTCTTTAGTATTTTAGGGTTCTACATGCATGTATAAAAGTTCTTCTGTAAGCAAACTTATTTGATAAGAATTATCTCTTAATTAATATCTCCCCTCCAAATTTATTTGCATCTCATATTTTGAGAATTGTGTGTACATAATAATTTGTGTTACTGCCACAGCCCCTGTTTGCTCAATTGATTGCCTTGTTATTGTTCTTCTGTCTGCTCATCTATACAAGTGAAATTATCTTGCCCTTTTCTCTTTTCTGCCTGTTCCCTCAGATCATTTAACAATGAGCTACCCCTCTTATGTAGCTCTTTCAAAAAAGATGAAAAGGGGGAAAAGTAATGGGGGAGAGACAGAAAACTGGAAAATCAGTATTAGGTTCATATGAAGTATTTCCTTGCTGTCAGTGATTTTTCTCAGTCTTTCCAAAAATCATTGTGTTCATGGTTACATGCATTTCATCGCTCCTAATGGGTCATACTTCAGTGATTCATTACCACAGTTTAGTTTTATTTCAATCTGGAAATGCTGAGATTATATTTTTCTTTGGAAAAAAAAATATAAATAAAGAAAAACCAAAACTGTATTTTTATTACAGTTACCATTAAAATGCACTGAAAATGACAAAAGCTATGAAATGATTCTATTCTCACTTCTTTGGTCTTTTTAAAATAAGTATTATTTACAATAGTATTGCCACCTTATTCTTGAATAACCAAAACAGTGTACAACATACTGCAGAGAGGGCCTTCTTGAACTCTGCTACTGGGTCTCTGCTAGATTATAGCCCAGACCACATGCCTGCTCAGAGGACACTTAGGGTTTGGTACCCCCTCCACATACCACAGGTTCGTGACTGAGGCTTGTGGTTGCTGATTATCCCTCCTACTGACCAGGAGAATGGATGAGAGATTGGCATATACCTAACACCAGCTATCCAGGCTTGTTATTTCAACTTTTTGTCTAGCCTGATAAGACAGAGAAGTAAAGCCATGGCTAAAGTGGAAGCATGCCTATCTGAGGAGGGATTCTTTCCCTTCATTGTCTTCCATGTTATATGCACCTGTCCATCTGCCCTGATCCAAGGCATCTTGCATGTTCACAGTCTGACACATGAAATATAAGTTCCATGGGCTTAAACACATAATAAGTGTTCAGTTCTGAGTGGTAAGTTGCTAGGCTGTAAATTGTCTATGACACTAAATTGTAAATGATAAGTGAACAGTACTTTATGCTATGGGTAATACTTTGGAAAAACATACATTAACAGCTGATGCTTTTTTTAATACACCTGTCACCTACATGGCTCACTGGTATATAGGGTAGTATGAAACCATTTTACTTCATAAAGCAGCTTCCAGTGTTGCAAGCCCTGATACATAAAATAAGACTATTTCTGTGGTCTGCAACACTTCCATCTTTGCAAGTGAACTATAGAATGAGAAACAAAGCAGGAAGGAGAATGGCCCCTCAACATAGGCTGGCTATTGAAGAATGGGATGGGATGGGGTCTAAACGTAAAATAAGATTGTCACAAGCAATTTTCCCTGAAGCAATGTGGAAGCAGGGAACCAAAATGTGACCATTGCTTTTTCTTCATCTACTGTTATTGCAGCACAGGTATGCCCTACTCTGCAATACAAGGAAGTAATATTGTTAGGAGGAGATCCACATAAGGAGGAGGAAAAGAGAAAATGGAAGGGAAGGGGAAGGGGAAGCGGAAGGGGAAGGGGAAGGGAACGGGAAGGGAAGGGGAAGGGAAGGGGAAGGGAAGGGGAAAGGGAAAGGGAAAGGGAAAGGGAAAGACAGAACAGGAAAAGATGAAACCTACTCCATGATCCTTGAGGTACCCAGCTGCATCTAAGTTCTGTAGCAAGAACCGTGGATGCGCTCTGGGCAACAGAGTGGAAATGCAAGCAACTTCCTTATGAAAAAGAAATAATACTTTTCTGGCATTAAATGCAAGAATTATGAATGGAAGAAGTGGAACAGTGTGCTTTTTTCCATTGTTTCTTGTACTTCAGATTATCAGATTTCCAGCTTTAAGCATACCATAGATGTTAGTAAAATGTCTAGCACTCTGGCATTATAAGAGTATTCCTAACTATGGGAAACATGGCAAAACCTGCTCATGGCAACACATGATTCAATCCTATTAAATCCTTTATACACAAATAAATTTGTTTGCATAGCCAGGTTTCAGTAGCAGGTGTTCAACCAAAATCTGATGGCATCATAAAAGCTGATGACTGCACAAGAGAAACTGACCTCTTGCAAGAGGAAAAGTTGAAAGTTGTGGCAATAGCATGGCCTCCTTTCCTGACATATAAGGAGTTTAATCAACAGTTTTAAATTATGGGATAAGCACTAATTTGAATGAAGAGGGCACAGAGGAGGTTGAAAAGGAGTACATACCATACAGCTTCTGTCAGTGAATGGAAGTGCCTCGAGAAAGAGCTTAATCATGTAAAATTTCCCAGGAAAGTGCAGGAGACAGAGATCTCAGTAGATGCTCCAGTCTATCTCCAGAGGAAACCAATTCTCTTCCTTGGTTGCATTCATAGCTTAGAGAAAACAACTTTTGGCTCAAGTAGCTCTATCAGACACCTAAAATTAGGTAACATATTTTCAGACTTCACCTCTAGTCTTTCTCATTCATTCACTTCATTGGATGATTTTAAAGTAGCTTTCTTATTTCCAGAAGCAGAACTGTTGCTTCAGGCTGTCTGCAGACTCAAGAGGACAACACTGCATTATTTTTTTCTGCATTTGATTTTCAGCAGACTAATAGGAAAAAGGGTTGCATTCCAAGCAGACCCTCAATACAAAAGAAGGAATATAAAATACCTTTCCTTTAATCATGTCTATCCTACAATGTAAATTTCATCCCTATCTTGTCATCTTATGTTTTCTATATCATAGCAGATAACTAAAAAAAAAAAAAAAAAAAAAAAAAAAAATAAAACAAACAAAAAAAAAAAATAAAA
>NDXB01003217.1:210727-310154 GCA_002631895.1 Agapornis roseicollis
ATTGCAAAAAAAAAAAAAAAAAAACATGCTAGCTTAAATCAGATTGTACAGGTGATCTGTAAAATGTTCTAGCACAGGTTCCATTAAAAACTAATTTAAAACAGATGAGTGGTTTTTACTTTCTCAATATTTTGGAATCACCTGACAGTAGTTTCAATTTTTTCATTATTACAGACCATGAATATAGCAACAGATGAAATCATTACCCACTTAGGGTCATCTGATTTATACTGTGTGAATATTTCAGCTATATTACTCAAAAGCTACAGCTGTTAAAAATAAATAAATAAATACACTTATCTAATCCTAAAATCCTCACAGTATTTCATCAATATTTTCAGGTTTTTCCTCAAGAAATCATTAACCCTTTTATCAAAATATATGGACATAAATGAAGAGAAATTGAGTCCAAACAGCACTAGCTTTTGACATATCAGTCTTCCTAGTGCAACAGAGAAAATTATTTTATACTGTTTAGGATCAGTAGTGGTAGTGCTGCCTAGAAGGACAGTTTTTCACATAGCCCTCACTAAATGCTTCCAAGGAAATTGCCATGGTTAAATCTCAATGGAATTTTCTTCAAATTTTTGCCACTTCCTACTTGGTCAAAATTATTCACCAAAAATTATAACAGGGTTTATTTGAACATGCTTACAATAAGAACATGAGCATCATACCTATTAATAATAGTAGCACTTAAAGTAAAATTTATACAGTATCTTCAGATAATAGCTAACTAAATACAATTTATGTGGTGTTTCATTTAGTGCTCAACATTTTTATTATATTTCTTTTTTTGCTTTTAATTCAGTTTGCTTTCTGATATCTTAGTAGAAGGTGGTATCCATGGATCTATAAAAGACATATTGCTCCTGTGAAGTTCATGATGAGAAAGAACTGATCATCAGAGGCTTTACTAAAACTTCTCAGATTTCTTCTAAAGACTGAAGTCCTATTGAAGCATAGAAAAATTCCTTCCTAAACTATTCCTTCCTTAAAATCTTCAAAACTTAACGTTCTTGAAATATTTTCTCAATTCCTACTTTTTTCTGAGACTGCAATAGGAAATTGGCTAATAGATTGCAAGAAATTTGAATTTAGACCTATCAACATAAAGCCCTTGTGACTGGCACTGCAGGGCAAAGTAGTAGAGTGTAAGCAATAAGTCTGAACTGAAAGGGATACAAGATAAAGCAAAGACTAGCAGTTGAGTTTAAGCCGCTTTCAGTGTAAAGTCAAACTCAAGCCTGCCAGCCATCTTTAGCACGGGTTAAGAATATTCATATAGTCAATAGCAGCTCCAAAACTGCTCTCCCTCCTTTGCTCTCTCTGTTCCAGGCTCTTTTTGCTGTGATATGGCACTTGATTGTCTTCAAGTTTTGCAGACTGATCTATGGCCCACTTCTACATCAGTTCACTCATGACTTTGTAGATTTATTTCCTGGGGTAAAGCTCTGGCACACTCCAGTCACCATGCTCCTCTTTTCAGTTTTGGGTTATATTTGGATTTCTGTTGCCTCTTGATTTCACGATCATAATGCCCACATAGGCATGGTCCTTGCCATCTTGGGTATGTCACTGATACACTCTGGTGTCAAACAACACATATGATAAATGGCAGAAATGCTAGCTTAGCTGAGGATGTTCCTATGCCAACAGTCAACCAGTTCAAAGGCTTTTTGCTGTAAGCTTGATAAATGGTGGGTCTCCATTCAGACAGATTTATTGCTCAGGGGCAGATTTCTCCAGAAATCCAATAAGCATTTCAATCAGCTTCATTTCATTTAGTTCAAGGAATGCCAAAGAAAGGTGGATCCTTGGCTTGTCTATTCCTCTTTCTTGGTCCTAACTCACCATCTGTTTCAAAAGTCAGAAGAATTACTTCCTAATAGCTTGCCAATTAGTCATTTTGCATTAGGCCTTATATTAAAAATCCCTAGTTTGCATTATAGGGCTATCATATTATAGTGAATTTATTTTGCTTACTCCTTATGTTGTTCAGTGATGCTGATTAACAATGCAGAAAAGCCTAAAGGAAAATATGTAGTGTCTGTGGCAGTGTCTTCACTTTACAATATGTTTGTGCAACATTTATGGTAACAGAGCTTTGATGTGACTGGTTTCTGGGAACAACTGGAAATATCATTGTTAAATAACAATACACAACTTCCTTACTTGCTTCATTTTAATCATATGTTCAATATAGTTCAAATATAACAGTTCACCATAAAACAGTGTGTATCTTCAATCAGATCACTCTTATTTACACTAGAGTAAAACAGAAGTAATGAAATACAGTTCATGTCAGAGAATGAAAATACTGAACACATTTTATTTTCTTTTTCAATCCCTTAATTTCAAAATTTTTATGACAGCTTTCTTGCAACAGGTGCTGAAAAGCTGGTTCAGTTCAGGTTGCCTGAAATTTCTCACAATAAAATGCTTACTTTTAATTGCATACAACTCTGCCAGCCATCAGGCTACCAGCTGAAATTTTTCATGCCAGATGTCTGACTTTGATTGAATATTGATTTTCTTTTCTTCAGCATTTCAGCAAAAACAATATTAGTTTCTTCTGAGATTTGTGTAAACATTGTATAAAGCAGCAACAGAAATTGACTGGAGCTATATTTTAAATATGTAAATCTGTACAAAAGTGTTAACTATTCCCTTAGTGTGCTTTGAAGATAAAATTGTATTCGTGAAGCACCAATACTCTGCACTGCTGAAACATCTGGAGGAAATAACAAGAAAATTCACCTTCAATGTGAAGTCTGAATAAAGGATAATGTGATTAATGATTAATGAGGAAGATTAATAGAAATAATGAAGATTTACTCCTATTGAAAGAGATAGGATTCTCAGAGAAAAAGTAGTGACAAAATAACTACATTAAGTTTTCTCACACACTCTTAACTCTGCTTTTCTTATGTTTTTAAATGCTAAACTTTACAGTCTTATTATTCTTTACTGTTTATTTCCTCTTTTTTTTTGGGGGGGGTGTTACAATATAGACTGACATAAACTATGGCACACAATACTTAACAGTATGCCACATAGTATTTGCCGTGGTAAGAAAAAAAAAATAGAAGAGCTGTTTCTTTGACATTTTATCCAATTTACTGTCAAAAGAGTCACATCAGTGATCTATACTGTCTGAAATCCTGAAGGCTCAGAACTGCAGCTGTATCTGTATCTTCCTGCAAGGTAACTGGGGACTGTTAACAAATTCCACTCTTCCAAGAGTTCTCATCCAGGTGTTTTTAATGAGGTGTTGAGAAAGTGGATGGAAAATTTCTTTGGTGACTCTATGGTTAACAAAGAAACTGCAGAAGGATGGATACTGTCCCAAAAAACCCACAAACTGATTGAGAGGCCTTTTCTTGGAATAATTCTACCATAAATTCTCCTGTAACATCTGTCTCAGAAAACCTTTTATTACATGCCTTAAACTAAGCTGTACTAAAAGTTTTCTTATTAAGGAGTTGCTCATCAAACTCCTGTTTTGTTTTTTTGTTTGCTTGATTGTTTTGGTTTTTGTTTTTGTTTTTTTTTTTTAATGGAAGCTAGTGGGTTTTTAACTCTGTAATCCAATCTTATTAGATACATAATAACACCATGCAATTTTTAAACATAAAACTCTATCAGAAAATAGAATTTTACCTCAAAGGTGTATTTAACCAGATTTATATTTATTCTTAGATGGTTTATATCATGACTTAAACTTGTGGCTTCTTGAATACTGTGAACTACAGTCATAGAATCATAGAATAGTTAGGGTTGGAAAGGACTTTAAGATCATCCAGTTCCAATCCCCCTGCCAGAAGCAGGGACACCTCACACTAAACCATGCCACCCAAGGCTTCATCCAACCTGGCCTTGAACACTGTCAGGGATGGAGCATTCACAACCTCCCTGCACAACCCATTCCACCATCTCACCACCCTAACAGGAAAGAATTTCTTCCTTACATCCAATCTAAACCTCTCCTGTTTATACTTGAACCCATTATCCCTTGTCCTGTTACTACAATCCATAATGAAGAGCCCCTCCCCAGCATCCCTATAGGCCCCCTTCAGATACTGGAAGGCTGCTAGGAGGTCTCCACGCAGCCTTCTCTTCCCCAGGCTGAACAGCCCTAACTTTCCCAGCCTGTCTTCATATGGGAGATGCCCCAGTCCCCCGATCATCCTCATAGCCCTCCTCTGGACCTCTTCCAACAGCTCCATGTCCATAGATATTCACTGGGGTTGAGACTTCGGATTCTGTACATTGGATTTCCTACTGTTCAGTCTCCTCTGAAATACCAAATAGCAGTAAGCATTAAGAAAAGGAAACTGGGTGTCAGTTTAGCCTAACTGGCCCTATAAAAATGTTTGATCAGCTCAACCCTTTTTTTAAGTGAAGTCCCATTGATGGGCATAGACTTAAAAAAGAAAAATCTTTACTGTTGCCAAGAGGGAGTTTAAAAAAACCCTGTGTGTAGACTCAACAAATCTTTGGAAATATTGTACCATCTTTTCTTACAAAAAAATACAGATACTGTGCATGAAAGCTAATTTCTACTGTTTCCATAAAACATTCCTCAATATCTGTGTGAAGAAATTAAGGAGGAAAGAGTGCCAGATATAGCTCATAGCAAGGACTGGTTCAAAAAGTAGAAGCTCAAGTTAAGCTATCTTGTAATCTAATTTTGGATGAAAAACTGTGTTTTTCTGAAACAATTTAGGCAGAGACTGCACAAACTCTCCACAGAATTATTCAAAGTGTTAGGTTGTCACTGAAATAAACATTAATTTCATTTAAAAATAACCATAAAAAAAAAAAAAGAGGAAAAAAAAGGTGACTTGAGGCCAGTTTCTGTCAGTGAAGTAAATATCAAGTGCACTCAGTAACTTAGTGCGAATAGTTCCAGGTTTGTAGTGTGATTAATTGAAGTAGAACCTGGCTCTTTATCAGTGTTTCATTAAGCCTGTAAAGTAAAGTTGAGAGCTGGATATCCCAGTGCAGGATGACCCCTTGGAAGCTTGCAGCAGGCAGAAGGAAGCAGGTTTACCTGCAAAACATTATTTACCATGGTACCCCAAGTTCTCTGAGCAACCTGTTCCAGTGTCTCAGCACCCTCATAGTAAACTCATCACATTACTCTTTAATGCTTAGTTCTGATTCACTTAACCTAAAATAAAAGTGTAGTAGGGGATATTCTGTCGACCCATCCTAAATGTCAACTTTGGACTGCTCTTCTATGGGCTTATCAGTAAACTCTGCTACTGTCATTGTTCAGAGGAAGATTTTTACAAGGGGCAGAGGCAGCCAGCCCATGATGATGGGCAGCAATGAACCACCATCAAGGGCAGGAAAACTTGAACATTTTTCAAGGTGTGTAGATGCAGGCTTCTATCCTTACTTCCTTATATATGAAAACTAAGTTTTCTTAGGCTCCAAGACTTCTCTTTTGAATGGCATGTTTTCAAGCTATGCTCTTTACAAAAAAATAAAAAGGAAATGTATGTTCAGAGCATAATCATTTTAAAAGCCACAAACTGCCAATAGACTTCCTCTTTCCTGGAAAAGATGACCTCGGTTTTAAGCATTTTGATAGAAGAAAGAATTCTCTTTGGAAATGTAGTCAGATCTAGTATGGAATCTGCCTTGCAGTTGCAGTTAGTATCTCTGGCACCAATATACATCTTTTCTCAAGAACCATGAAATTTACTTGTACACACTTGTGCACACCCTCAGATGTCCTGAGAAATGACCGTTGTGCATGGCTGTGGCTGATGGATGCTGTTGGGGTGTAGCTGGCAGAAGGCACACAGGGATCCAGTATAGCAGGATCCTTTCCAAAGAGAAAGCACCAGAAAACTACCTGGAATACTAATTGTGGATGAGCAAAGAATTATTAGAGCAGCTACTGCTCCCACCTCACTAAAATTATCTCCCTCTTTCCCAGCTACACCCAGGTGAAAGCAGCTTCAAAACCCAAAACCATATCAGCTCAAGGAACCTGTAGCTTAATGACCACCTTGTAAGAGCACATATGATGTAACTTATTTGCAGATAAGTAACTACAGGACAGGATACATCTGTAAGGTGAAACTTAGCCAGTACAGTTCATTCATTGGGTGGAAAGTTGAAAACCATTTCTGAGTATCAAAGAGACAAAATATGTCAAAAGAGGCTAAAAAAGATCACAATTAATAAATTTTCAGGATTCATTTTAATGAATTTCATTAAGATATAATTCATTTAGCATTAATTTCTAGAAATAAATAAAAAATAAATGCATAGTTCCCCCACTCCAGTGCCATAAACAGGTGTTAATTAGGCCCAACAGGACAATGTGAATTTGTTATAGTCTTCTGTGAAGACAGAAGTTAAGATTTAATAAAATGAATATAAATAATATAATAAATTTTTATTTTTTTCATTGGTTAGCACTTTTTTATTTGCCTTTGGCTAATAAAAGTTAGACTTTAGCTAACACTTTTTCCCACAACTTTGCATAATTTGTGCCGCCATGACTTCTTTTTCTCTATCAAGCTGGAGAAAAACAGACTAAAATGTAACTGAAACTTCCTGTAAATGTAATTTTAACATCCATTTTAGCACCCAAACGTGTTCCATGACATCTTAATTGCTGAAACTTGTTTCTTTATTCCCAACTGGGACACCCTTAACATTGTTTCCAAGGTCTCTGACTTCTATTTATTATTTATATTATGTTTAGTTGTGACAGGATTTCTTTTTAGAGGGTGCCATGATGCTTGCCTGTGTATAAAATGTGTCTGTGTTGCCTTTTACTGGGAGGAGGTTTTCACTGCAGACTCCCAAAGCAGTCATTGCACCCCTAGCGTCATTCAACAGCCCATGATATTCGCTGACGAAAATAGTAACATTCCTAACCTTTAAGTACTTGGGCTTCTTCAAGCAAGCCCAGAGACTTGAAAGCAGTGTTATGCACACAATTTATGAGTATGCAATCATAATTCATTTCATCTAACGTGCATAATGAATTGGTAACTTGCCGCTTGGTGCGATACACTGAGCAGTCAGTGAGCAGGCAGCCGAAGCCACTCTGCTGGCCAGGCAGTTGGCAAATATGCAGGAAAGTGCCAGCCCTTGGGTTGTTCCTTGCAGTGGACTGAGCTTTGCTGATTTGCCACCTTCCTCCTCTGGTTTTACATCTTCGCACATCACAATTTTCCTCCTGAGTCTAGAATGATTTTCTACTTCCTGCTTTAAATTAGTTCTTTCACCAATCGCAGTTCCATACTTCTGTGGGCTTTTTATGTCTACTTTCATACCCTGCATGAGCCAATGGCCCATGTTACCTGCCTCTGAAATGCTGACAGTGATTGCTACAGCTCAGCCCTTTGTAAAACTGGGGCAAGGGCACGTGTGAGTCTTCTTTACATGCGCACCCTTATCCTCAGCACTTAGAAATTCATTGTTCATCATCATCTGGAAACAGTGAGCAAGAGTCATCATGGGAAAGCTGGTATTACTGTAGCTCTGCATGCAGAAAAGGTTTATAGGGGTATGGCAAAAAAGGGAGACTACATAAGCACCAGCTAGCCTGCAGCTGGAAAATGTGGCTGCACCTTCAGCTAGAAGGGAGCTGTGGGGCAAGATGGTCCTGACCAGCCCCAATAAGGCATGCCTCGACTTGCAGCATGCTCAGTATCAGGCCCAAGGGTGATGGAGAAATGGTGCCAGGGAGGGCAATGAAAGCCCAGGGTTCGCCTTCCCCCTCCCTACCTCTGCTGTTCCCACTTCATCCAGCTCTCTTTCCAGCACATCTCTTTTGAGCAGCTCTTTCCTTCTTCTTTCCCATGGGTTTGGCGTGATCCTGCTCCTTCCTTTCTTCCCCCTCATTTCCTTTTGGTTTTCCACCCCAATTTCACTTCCTAACCCTGTTTTCCTGCCATGACACGACAATCACTCTCCCTTGAGTCATCCTTACTTCCCCCCAGACGTCCCCCAGCACTCTGACGTCTATCCCCCTTTCTCCCCCCAGCTCTGACGGACACGGTCCTCTCACCCCACTCAACCCTCCTCCTTTATAAAGGGATTTTCCTCTTTTTAATCCGCGATCCCCCCGTCGCAGCCTCAGCTCCCGGTACACCGTGACGGGAAGAGGGAAGAGACGATCCTGCCTTGCGCCTCCCCACCCTCCTCCCTCCACCATAACCCCGGGCGGGGGCAAAGCCCCCGCGGCTCAGCCCCGACACCGCCCCGCGGGATGGGCGGCCGTGCCCCGCAGGCTGCGGGGCAGCGCGGCGGCGAAGCGCAGGTGCGGCGGGCGGCGTTCCCCGACGGCGCGGGGCGCTGGGCAGCGGCGGGGCGAGGGTGGGCGGGCGCGGAGCTACGCGCGGCGGCTCCGCGGAGCGCGGCGTGCGAAGCCCCCGGTAGGTCTGGCTGGCTCCGTCCGCGCAGGGCTCCCGTGGAGCCGTCGGGAGCGCGGATGGGTCGTCCCGGTGTGGCTGTATGACAGAGATCGCGGAGCGGCGAAGCGAGAGCTGGAGGGGGAGCTCCGGGAAAAGCATGGTAGGGGGTTGCTTGTGTCTCCCGGGAGTTCTCCCCTGATGTAGTTCGTATGCCTTAGGATTTCTGCCGTTCGACAGCTTTTGAGTTTTCCATTTACTTCTCAAATTGCGAACGACAATTGACTGGCACTTTCAGAGATGGACAATCAAATGTTGCAAAAAGGAAAGAGCAGGTTTTTAAATACGGGAGACGATAGAAGGGGGAAAGATTAAGCATTCCCACAGAAAGACTCAAAGATGTGCTTTGCTGCTGCCGTTATTGCTTATCTATAGTTCTTAAATAACTTAAAACAGTTTTGTGTTTTGTCTGCTAACTAGAGACTTTTCTAACAGCCCACATGGCCAAGATCTTCTACCGCATGTACCAAACTATTTCTTTACTGAAGAATTTTCAGGCACTGGGGACTTGATGACGATGCTAAAAGAATTTAGTGCTCAAAAAGTGACTTCCAAGAATCGTGCAGCTTTCAGCCACATAATTTCCCTTTGTAATCACAGGTTACAGTTGTTGCTTGTTGCTCCACAGGCATTTTCTATGGCATGTAAACTCAGTATGAATTGCATCTGAAATACTCATTTCATAAAATCACCAGAATAGTCTCTCTAGTAACCTTTTGGCTTTTCTTTGTACACTGATTCAAAAATGCATCTTACCAGGTTTGTTAAAAGCAGACCTATTATTGCATTCTCTACAGAGTTCTTAATGAAATAGCAATCAAAGGAACAGACAGGACTTCAACATGGCTTTCCATGCAGAGGGGCTGGTGGCCATAATTGTATTCTACCTGGCTATACTGGCGGTTGGGATATGGGCTGCTTGGAAAACCAAGAACACTGGCAGTGAAGGAGATCGCAGTGAAGCTATTATAGTCGGTGGAAGAGACATTGGCTTGCTAGTTGGTGGATTTACAATGACTGGTATGTAAAAACCACGTTTACTTTTTTTTTTCCTAACCGGCATATAACTTGTCAGTTTACCATCTGAATGAAAAGGTGTAATCTGCATGTTGTACATTGCAAAATGGTGAAGATACATGTACTTTATTTTCCAACTACAATTAACATTGTTCAGTGAACAATGTAGCATCTATGTAAAAATAACAAGTATTTTAGAATCAGAAAGGAAGACTATATTAAAATTCTTACTGATAGCTTTTATATTTATCTGTAGATAAATATGTTTGGGACAAAAGTACAGAATTTATATAGATAATAAGAAATTCAGCGTTAAAAGAACTGTTATTGTTAAAGCTGTCCAAAATGGTGAGTTATTTTTGTTTAATCTGAGTAAAACAAAGTTAACATGCAAAAAGATGGGGGGAATGTCCAACATCACTTAAGAATAAGTTTCTAAAAGAAAACCGGATTAAATCCAAACTTGTAATTCCACTGATTTAATCAAACTTACATTGTGGATTCTCTTAACTTGTTCTGCAGCAGGTTGACAAAATCATACGTTATTGCCAATAGTAGTATCAGTAAGAAAAGCCTGGGTGAAGGAGGAGTTCATCACTAATCTTGTAAGCAGTGCTGTTTGGCTCCCAGACCCAGGAGAACCAGGTGTCTGGTTTACCCAGAACCTGGGTAAACAATATACTCATAATATGATGCAAAATCTCAAGTCTAACAGCTAATGTATGATATGGGGAGAAAATGAATTGTAAGAGTGAATGGGCCCACCAGTTTTATTTAGGCAATTTTCCCCCCTTTTTAAAAGTTAATTTATTTTAAGTCCTATACAGGCAAAGCCCTTTCAGTTGCCACATTGAGTTTATCAGGTTATATTTATGTTTTGCTGTTTTGCTCTGTTCCGGTTTCACAATTATCTAATCAGAAAGAGACATAAAAACTTGGTCCAGAATCCTGCGTTCTCTAATCAAGAGAATTTCCCATCCCCTTCAAGAGCATTTTGCTCATTCACAGACAGAATATTTGAATGTGGAGTAACGAATATTTATAAAAGTCGGTGAAGTTTGAATACAGACAGACATTCTACTTTTCTCACTTTGCTTTAATTTACTCTTTCATACATCCACTGGCTATTGAAACATTAAATATGATAGGAAGAGCTGGTTTGATTGCTTTCTGCTGAATGAAATGTTTCAAGAGCATTGTAGCTGGAATATTTTGCAGAGAAATTGCTTGCCACAGAACTGTAATCATTAGATCAGGGAGTGGAGACACAAGGCCTGCCCTGCTCAAATGGCTATGACTAACGACTTTGCTTGTGGAAGAAGACACAAATTCTGATCTCCTTAATCCTATTTTACAGGAATATTTTTCCTAACAGCTGAAGCAGATATGAGACTTGAACTGGGCTTTCATATATTGCAAGCAATTTCTGTAGCCACCACAATCCACACCCACATACGCTCATTCCATTTCATGCAAGCTGTAGAGACAGTGTAATAGATCATCCCTGTGGTGGAATATCAGGCTGATCCTAAGGCATTTGGGCAGCTAAAACACTCATGGATTTTATACTATCAGGGGTTGCACAATTTCTCACCTACTTCTTCCTTAAACTGGGCAATTAAAGCTTGGTATGGCAAGTAAATTCGGTTTCAGATAACCATGCCTGGCACGCTAAGTCATTTGTGGGCACCAGGCTACTGATTCAGGGGTTAGTCCAAGTTTTGTCTCAGAGAGGGGGGTTGGGGCACTCAGTTTGTAAAGCTGTAACAAAACAATTATGAAAAGAATTTGATCAAAATCCGCAGTAATTCTTACTAAATGGTCACATTATTCAAGGGCATATTTGCTTGTTTAAAAATGACGGATGCCAGTTTTGCACCTCATAGCAATGCCTCCAGAGATGTACAGCTAGTCCAACATCATCTTTGTATTTTTCAGTTTTAATTGTCCAACACGAATTAAAAAGCAAAACCTTTTCCATAAAATAAAACAAAAGATTCTTCAAGATCTCCAGAAAGGATATTGTTCGTATGGACATGAAGTATTTTTGGTTATGAGATAAGGCCTAATTCTGTCATTCTTGACTGAGACAAATGCTACCATGTTCCATGGATACTGGCTACAAAAATGGGGTTAGTTTCTAAGGCTACTTGGTCGGGAGGATGACAGAACTCAGCCTATACATTTAAATTAGAATTCATATCATAAGCATCATGGCTTCACAGGGGTGGACTCAAGATTACAGACTAATTGTAGTTGATTTTCTAAATGGCACTGAAAAACCTTAAAGCAAATGTGCTGCCTATGAATAATGGCTATGGACATATTTGGGTATATATAATTATCCTGAAGAAGCTGTTGTATCAACTAGCTACTGAAATGCCTAACATAACACCTGTTGAAAGCTGTGTGTGTCTGCAATTATCAAAACAGATAGAGTGAGAAGGTTTAATTGGGGATGGATCACAGCAGCTCATATTAAAATGAGCTAACATAGTACCGTAGTAGACACATCTTTAATCTCTGTATCATTCTTATATAATTATAGTTAAAATGTTTCATTAAACATTAGCATTCCATAACTTGTGGGTGAAAGTCTTTAGAAGTGGTATCTGAGACAAACATGAGCCTATTCTTATTTCAGTGACTGAGTTTAAACCCCAAAGAAAATATTTGAGGTGACATAATTCTTATAAACATGACCAAAAAGGTAGCAATCTATTGATGTATTTTTTTTTTATTTTAGTTGGATAGAGCTGCGAATTCCTCCACAAGGAAAAAAAAATATTACAAAATTCTCTTTTGTAATCCTGAGGTCAGGTTTTTCATTTTGCAGAGCTTGCTAAAGATGATTCAATGATTTTACTGGTCATAAGAAGAGATCATTCACAAACAAGTGCCAAAAAAAATTCTGATTTTCTAATATATACCTATATATAAAGAACTCTGAAATTAACTTCTGTATTTTTCATATGAACGAGGAGCAGAATTGCACTCTGTGTGTTCTGTGTGTGTCTGATCATTTTTTAGGGTACATGTTTTAGATGGATATTGGTATTTCCTGTAGGTTTTGGTCCTTCAGATGGCAAACAAAGAGAAGATTAAAGCAGATTACCACATCAGTGTTTCCATATATTATTAAATTTTATATTCCTTTTGTCTGATTTAGACCAAACTAAAAAAAAAAAAAAAAAAAATTTTACTCAAAAAGGTATTAAACAAACTTTAAATTGTGGCTTAGCGAACTGAGGATCAGCAAATTAATTTCTAAGGCTGAAATCCCATCCTATCATATCCCATTATTTCTTTTGTAATGTATTTACTGATGCTAATGTACATGCTGACTACTCATTCATCCCCTCAGAAGAAGCCATATAGCACCTTCCAAGAGCTCTGGGGTCCTTGGCAGATGTTCCAGAGCAGTCATGTGTACTGAAATATTGATTGGCAATTATTTCTCAAACCACAATCAAGAAATAAATTTGAAAATAAGTGCTAAATAATCCATTCTATGTTACCCAGCAATAAATGCCCATAAGGCATTGCTCCTGTTCCCAGCCAGGGGAGGGCAATGTCCCCTGGACAACATCACACAGAAGGAAAGTGACTTCATCCCCTCCAGAAGGAAATAAAGGAGGTAGGCATAATGTCCAAGAGCCCCTTGGAGAACATCTGCCGCTTCAGTAGCAACCCCAGGCAAATTAATGCCAGACCTTGAAACCTTCTTCGCCACAGCTGCAGCAATGCTGGACATCTGTCCTTGACTATGGGGCATTATTCTCCATCTGGAAGTGGGTATTGTTCATGCTGTAGTTATGCTCATGCTTTTTCCAGGGAAAGAGACAAATTCCTTTTCTAAGTATTTATTTCTGTTATTGCATGCAGGTCTTTACAACCTATTCCATAAGTTTATGCTGTTTGAGACACAATAGGGAACACACATACCAGGTAGGCATAGGCTTGGTGATCAATGGCTCAATGTCCAAGTAGAGATCAGTGATGAGTAGTGTTCCTCCAGGGACCTTATTGGAACCAGTATTATTTACCATCTTTGTCAGGGACATGGACCCTCAGATTGAGTGTACCCCCATCAAGTTTTCAGATGACACTGAGATGAGGGGTGAGGCTGATACTCTAGAGGGAAGGGATGATATTCAGAGGAACCTTAACAGGCTAGAGAGTTGGGCCTGAGTGAACCTCATGAAGTTCAACAAGACCAAGCGTAAGGTTTTGCACCTGGGACAGAGCAATTGCAAACATGGACAAAAGGGTGGGTAACAAGTGGATGATTTTCTCAGTATGTCTAACTTCTTTTTCTGTATGCTTAAGTTGTATGCTTAAGTTTCTTGAATTAGGACTATCTTTTATATGAGAACGCCAAGTTTGGTGCTTGTACAGTACATATAATAAAATTAGCAATATTGCAAGTGATGAGAATCCCATTCTACAACATGGGATTATTTCTTGCTTTGTGCACATTGAAGAGTTTTCCCCCTCTTCTTTTTCAGCCACATGGGTTGGTGGAGGTTATATCAACGGGACAGCAGAAGCTGTGTATGTCCCAGGCTATGGTCTAGCTTGGGCTCAGGCACCTATTGGATATTCCCTTAGTCTGATTTTAGGTAAGCAAAGAACTAAAGCTAATCATCTGTCATTTTAAACTGTTCTGATGACAAGTCCATCATTTAAATTGAACCAACTAGGATCTAATAAATGTAGACCAAGATAAACTGGATCTCTTCTGCTGATAGGTTTGGCTCTTAAAAAGAAAAAGAGAAATTTTCTATAAATAATTTGCTGTCTTAAGTCACCTGAATGTCTTGGCAAGACCTACTAGATTGTTGTGGAGGACACAATCCTGCTATATGCAGGGTGAGAGTGTAAAATACAGGCAACATTATAATTTTTTAATGCTGTGGCCTGTAATTCCTGAAACGTAGTCTCAGAAATAATAACAATTCAAAAATCCTTACTGTGTCTCAAACGTGGAGCAGCTTGCAATGAAAGCATTGCCTTGTAGCCGTGATGAATACACTACAAAATTGTCAACTACATCTCTCTGTATTTGAACAGATCATGTCCCCAAGGCAACTGCTGATTAAACTGTTTAAAAAGAATGTTGTTACAAAAAAGATCCTGTGTTTCTCATCTTTCATAATACTGATGTATTAGCCTTTTTAATAATACTTGACCTCTCAGACTATTTTGAGCCTTTTCTCATGGTCCTCCCACCTAGTCTGTCCCTTCATTTCCCTTGGTTACTTATCAGGTCTTCTTGCCCCTTCTATTTCTTCCTATACAACTCAGATTTCCTCCTCTTTTTTCCCCTTGAAAATGCTTTCCTATGGCATGTCCTAGTTGTTGAAGGCAGAAACCTTCTTCATCATAGATGTTCCTCTCTGGCATGTGCCACAGAGAGGCCAGCTCCAATTCCAGTAGTAATTCCCATCCCTGAGAGCAGCTCTGTTTCCTGTAAGGAAACCAGTAACAGTAGATGTCTGCCTGGAGATCAGCTGCTGTCATTATAAGGTCACAAGGGTCATGATCCATCAATTTCATTAAGTGGTTGTTAGGGTCGTAATCACAAGCATCTTCCTGACTCTTAGCCTTTGTAAAATTGACACAAATTAATAATAGCCCAGGAGGGGTTGAGTTAGCCCCTTCCCCTTTTTCCAGCTGGTTTTAGATGTACAGCCTTTTTTTTCTGGAAAGCTGTAATGGCCTCTGCAGAGAAGTCTGCATCATATATTGNAGCCTTTGTAAAATTGACACAAATTAATCATAGACCAGGAGGGGTTGAGTTCCCCTTTTTCCAGCTGGTTTTAGATCTACAGCCTTTTTTTTCTGGAAAGCTGTAATGGCCTCTGCAGAGAAGTCTGCATCATATATTGCTCTGTAGAGCACAGAGAGGAAAGCATTTCTGTAGGAGTGATCTGTATGTGCAGGTTTGGGGAGGAGCTGTTTACCCTTCTTTGAAAAAAATAAATCAAAATTATAAATTCAAGGCTAGAAGAGATATTACTGCTTCAAGGATTTAAGATTGATATAATCACCCTGTTAGTTTAACGTTGTGCTGCATACCACTTTCCCTGGTTTTTCAAGCAATTTAGTTTTAAAGTTTTAATATCTCATATTTCCTTTGACAGATGCTTGGACATCCTAATAGATCATAATACCACTAACTTGTTGTTTGTTCTTTTAGTTGTCTTTTGTAATGATGACATAACAAGTAGAATAGGAACAGGATCCATGACCAATCCAAGAATAGTAAAAAAATGCACAAGGGTTTTTGCATCCAAACAATCTGTCTAAAGACAGACTTAACATAAGCAGTATAAATAGCATGTGATTGGTAAACCAACAACTTCCATTCATGGAACTTAATGAAATGAAGAAATATGAGTGATATAAGTCAATACATAGAAACATGGAAAATATATGATACAATACAATAAACACATTATGTATCTTGTGATGAAGAACCTAAGTAAGGGTCACCAGATACTGTACAGTAGATTTTATTTAGAACTGACTGTTCTCACAGTGTTTTTTACTGTGCCTTACACATTGCATTTCAGCAGTTTTATTGTGGTAAAAGTCTACAGAAGTAGTTATTGTCATGTGTAGATCTCAGCTACACAGGTTTTTGTACAAGGGTTCTTTCAGCTTCTCTGAGCTATGTCCTTTTTTTTAACCAGCCAGAAAAAAATTTGAGGACTGTACATAAAAAGGTGAGGCTTTTGCACATTGATGAACATATCCAACCCATATACCTGCCAGACAGAGCAGAATTATACCAGAATTCCTGAACATGTACAAGTTAAATAAATGTATGACAAATGTTCAGGGAGCCCAACACCTGCAGAGCAGGTGAGCATCTGACCTACCCTGCAGGTGTAGTAGGGTTGATCTAAGCCCACATAATAAATCTGAATTTTCCTGAAAGAATCAGATTTGTTGTGTGTGCACTAAACACATGTGTGCACTCATATTTCTAATCTGGGAATCTCAGACAGTTTTATTTTTTGAGTAGGACCACATGAAAATTCATGCTGAATTCTGTTCTAGATAGAAAAGCCATTCCCTTAGGCAGATCCAAAATTAGACAAATATCTGACAGCATCCATAATGACAGATTAAGTAAACTGAACTAGACACATTAAGCCAAACTTATTTTTCATTATCAGACCATAGATATATAATGCTGCAGGTGTGTTTGTGTCACTCTGTAGACAGATGTAAGGTAAGAGAGTAAGAGTTCTTAGAAGGTATTTTAACTGTATGTATTTCTTAAAAGAAAACAAAATATTAATGCAGATATTTTTGTAACCTTAACCGACAATCAATGTTTTAACCCTTACCAGTAATGCATTTCTCCACTGCAGCTGGTGTCATATGCTACTTTTCTTTGTAGGTGGCCTTTTTTTTGCAAAACCTATGCGATCCAAAGGCTATGTGACAATGCTAGACCCCTTTCAGCAGCTTTATGGAAAAAGGATGGGAGGACTACTGTTTATTCCAGCTTTAATGGGAGAAATGTTTTGGGCTGCTGCCATCTTCTCTGCCTTAGGTAAGGAATAAGCAGTACAAATATTAATTTATCACAAGTGGAAAAGATTAAGAAAATCAGAAATGTACTAAAATCCTGGCTTCAGATGTTAGCTATCCTAGCCAAATGATTCAGAGTGTGACAGTTCTCAGGCCTGTGTTAACTAATAACTAAACCCAGTAATAGTACCCCACTAATTATTTTGGAAATGGAAAGACACACAAGGTATCTATTAATTTTCAAGTATCTTTAAGTTGTTCCTTATCGAAAAGCATTAAAAGCTTTAGTAACAAATTTCCCTTAATTTTGAGGATGACATGGACGTGAACATCTGAAGTGTCCCTTTTGTGTCAAGGCTGACCCAGCTTCTCTTTTATATCACTGAGACCACAGAAGTCAGTCAAAATTTCCCTTAAGGATATGAAACATTACTGCCAGTGCATCTAAACAAAACAATCCTTTGCATATATGAGAAGTGCATATACAGAACTTTCCACAGCATAAATAACAGAAGTAAAACACACTGTGATCAATAAATTGAGGTATGATTCAATTCTAAATTGCTTTCTACTTGACAAAATGAAGGAAATACTTGGGATTCAAGAAAGAATTCAGAGATTTATTTGAACTATGACTCAATAGAAAATCACCCAACTACTCATCCAGTCCTGACAAAAAAAAAAAAAACAAACCACTTTCCGGGGTGTTTAATTATATTTCAGGACTGAATTTAGCAATCCCTTCAAGACCTGAGAAAGCCCTTGAGTTGAAGCACCAGTAATTGACTTTTACCAGCTAATCATTCTTATAGTGTGTATGCATGTGGTAATGTTTTCTAGCACAAGCTATTTTAAACAGAAAATAAACTTTGAAGGTACTCTCCAACTGTGCTCTGATGAACTGCAAAGCAATGGGGAGCTTGTTTACCACAATTTTGTCACAAAACCCTTAAAGGACTAAGAACAAACTACATGCTGAAGTGACAGGAGTTGAATAACCTGAAGAACACTCTGAGTATTTGGAATATACTTTCTTTTTGATTGAGAACAAGCTAATCTGTGATATTTCAAAGCAAATTGTGTGAATACCTTTCTAGTAGGTTTATATTAACATCTTACAGTTAAAGACTGTCAATGATTAAAAAAGTCATTGAAGGTTTTGACTTTTAGCTACTCCATGAATAATCTAGTTATATTATACCTCCTAATTTGCACACCTATCCTCACTGATGAATATTTAATCCTCAGAAAACCAAACTTGGCAGCTCTCAGCGGCTCTTATATATGACACATCATGTTGTGTTTTACTACCAGAACTCTTCCACCTATGTGGCCAAGAATATCCATCTACAATACCTGCAAGTACTGCAAGTTGTTGCAAAATGTTTCTTTGAAACCACCTAATTATAAGGAGAGGGGGTTTTGAACATGTTTTTTAAACACTGCAATCCGTTGAGATAGCTAATTCACCTAAGGGAAATGTATAACCATCCTGCTAGCTGCTGGAAGGGCAGTGCTGGGGACACAAGCACGGTTTCTTGAGTGCACTGACGACAAATTTGTGACACAAATTATCAGGGAGCTGATCAAGGGAGGCGCTTTTTTGAACCTGTTACAAACCAGGAAGAACTAGTTAGGGATGTAAAGGCCAAAGGCAGACTTGGATACAATGTTTATTAGATGATGAAGTACAGGGTTATGAAAAGAAGGAACAAGGCAAAAATGAGGACCACAACGGTGGACTTCAGGAGAGTAGGTCATAGCCTCTCCAGGGGTCTGCTTGGACTAATCTCATGGGCAACAGCCCTGGAAAGAAGAGGAATACAGGAAAGCTGGTTTATATTCAGGGATCACCTTTTCCAAACTCAAGAAGAGTCATCCTGACAATCAGCAAAACAATGCATGGGATCTGCATGGATGAAAAAAGGAGCTCCTGACTAGACTCAGACATAAAAAGAAAGCACTCAAGAGGCCGAAACAGGGGTGGGTGACCTCAAAGGAATGCAGGAACACTGTCAAATCACCCAGTGTCCATATGGATTTGAATCTGGCTATGAAGAGCAGCAAGAAAGACTTCTACAATTACATAATCTGCTGTTTAATGGGACAGGGAACTGGTGTAAAGGATGTGAAAGAGGCTGAGGTACTCAGTGCCTTCTCTTCTTCATTCATTGCTGGTAAGACCAGCCTTCAGGAATCACAGGACTCTGAGAACCCTAATATAACCAAGGGCAAGAAAGGTTTCCTGGAGGAGGATTAGGTTAGGAGACATTTAAATAGACTGGAAAGACACAGTTTCATGGGACCTCATGGGATGCATCCCATGGATGCTGTGGGAGCTGGCTGATAGCATGGCAAGGACAGTCTCAGTAATCTGAGACTGTCTTCCTTCAGATGTTCCTGAAGACTGGAAGAAAACGTCGCTCCCATCTTCAAGAAGGAGGATACCAGGAGCTAAGAGCTGGTCAGCCTGATCTCAGACTCTGGGAAGGTGCTGGAGAAAATACTCCTGGAAACTACTTTCCAAGCAAAAGATGGTCAAGAAGGGGACTGGGAGGAATGAGCATGGATTCATTCTGACCAACCTGAAATCTTCCATGATGAGCTGACTGGCTTGGTTCGTGAAGGCAGAACAGAGCATACTGTGGATTTCAAAAGGGGGTTTTTACACCATCTCCTGTAGTATCCTCATAGAAAAACAGATGAAGTACAAACTAGGTAAATGTACAGTGAGGAAGACTGAAAACTGCTGACCTTCTGGGCTCAGAGGTCTGTGGCCAGTTGTGCACCCCAGAGGTCACTGCTGAGTCCTGTGTTGTGTAATGTCTTCATTAATGACCTGGCTGATGAAACCAAGTGCACCTTCAGCTAGTGTGCAAAAAAAAACCCAAAACCTGTGAGGAGTTGCTGGTAGACCAGATGGCTAAACTGTCATTCAGAAGGACATCAACAAGCTGCAGAAATGGGCCCTCAGGAACCTCATAAAGTTCAGCAAAGAGAAATGCTAAGTCCTGCACCTGGGGATATAAAACCTGATGTCCCAGCAAAGGCTTGGGCTGACCAGCTGGAAAGCTGCTTTGCAGAAAAGGACCCAGGAGTCATAAAAAGCAATGAAGTTGACCATGATCCAGCTATGTGCCCTCAGGACTGCTGAGACACATTTGGTGTGCTGGATCCAGTGCTCAATACATGTAATGTGGACATACTGGAGAGACTCCAGTGAAGAGCCGCTATATCTGATGCCTCCTCTACCATTTCTTCCTTTGCCAAAAGGAGCCAGCTCAGAGTATCAGTGAGGTACAAAAGGGTGCAACATATTGCAGCAGACCTTCCCTAGGCACAGCTTTTACTGCAGCGATACACTTGTACCCCTGTGTCTGCAACTCACTCAGAGAGTTTAGCTGTCTGTACATGGCTGCTTTTTTCCTGGTAGAACAAGTGTAGTCTTTACAGAGCTTTAACAATGTAAAGGAAGGCTGTTGCAACCCTTCCATCTTCTATTTCATGAGAACCTGCAAAGTGACAGATGCTAAACTTAGACCAACACTTTTCTCACTCCCTTTAAAGGTACTTAAGGGCTGTGCAGAAGATAAAGGGGGGAATATCTTCATGTTGTTGCAGCGTCAGACCAGCATCTGTATATGCAATGTAACAAAACTGAGCCTTCTCGTCAGACATACTGAAACATGTACTAACACACAGTGCTATTTTTTTCCCTATAGGTGCCACTATAAGTGTGATCATTGATGTTAATATCAATATTTCAGTCATTATTTCTGCCCTGATTGCAACTATGTACACACTTGTGGGAGGGCTTTATTCTGTGGCCTATACTGATGTAGTTCAGCTCTTCTGCATCTTCCTGGGACTGGTAAGTTTGGCTTTTGTCTTTCCTTCTTTCTTCAGGATTATGATGAATGCTGAAACATATTATAGAATCATAGAATCATAGAATAGTTAGGGTTGGAAAGGACCTTAAGATCATCCAGTTCCAATCCCCCTACCAGAAGCAGGGACACCTCACACTAAACCACGTCACCCAAGGCTTCATCCAACCTGGCCTTGAACACTGTCAGGGATGGAGCACTCACAACCTCCCTGCACAACCCATTCCACCATCTCACCACCCTAACAGGAAAGAATTTCTTCCTTACATCCAATCTAAACCTCTCCTGTTTAAGTTTGAACCCGTTACCCCTTGTCCTGTCACTACAGTCCCTAAGCTTTTGGAATTGTGTCTTCACTGAAAGAAAGGAGAAGGAATATCTCCACTCACAGAGCACTGACTTTAAAGAGTCTGCATTTACACCACAGTACAGCCCATGCTTTAACCATAATGCTGACCAAGAGGCCTGATTCTATCAAATAGTCTGATAGTGCAAACACACTTAAAATTTTCCTGCTGAGTATATATCTAACCCAAGAATAGGATTAGAGCTGTCTCCTTCCTTATCTGTCCACAGGACTATGGCACAGGCAATGGAAGGAGGCATCAGACTTATGAAGCAGTCAGTAAAGCAGTCCAGACACACTGGCACTGGACCTGCATAGCTGATGCTCTCCAGCTTCTCTTTCCTGTAGCTGTCACCTATTGACACATCTTATTTAGCTGCCTGCTTTAAATCACCTTCTTGTTTATTCCCTCGTTTCCCTCCACCATCCTTGGAGACCGTGGTATAAGAAGTCTCACCATATTGTTTGCTGTTTGAATTTGGTGGTATAAATACCCTCTCATCAGTTATCACTGATATACTAGTTGATAGCCTTTGCTTTTATTTACTGCTGTTCTTTAAGCCCTACTCTAAAAAATATCAATGCAACAGGGCTCAGATCACAGGGGTGCAGTCAAAGCAGCTGCTGTCTTTGTTTGCTAGTGGCAGTAATCAATGGTCACAGGTGTGCAGAGAACTGAGACAGGCTGAAATAAATGGGGTGGATCAAAATGAAGAAACTGAATGGGACCTTGGGGACCCAGAGCTCTTTCTTTGCTTTCACCAGATTTCTTGTGCAGCTCTAGAGAAATTGCTTTCACCAGTGTTCGCACAGGTGGTCACTAACCTACCCTGTGTGCATCCTCACTCTGTGGCATCCTACTGTGAGGCCTCTGACATTATTTGCAGAAGTGCTGAGCATTCCCCACTTAACTGACTGCATGGGAATCATGCTAAATACCCTGAAAAAGTAAATCCAAGTTCCAGCTGGCCACCTCAAGTGAGAAGTTATTCCAAATCTTCTCTTATACATTTGTCCTTCATCTGCACAGTAGGGAAAGTACTGTCTCTTTCCCTAACATGCATGTTGATGTTTGTGAAACATTCAGTTTATACAGATGGAATGCATTACAGAAATTCCAAAATTTGAGGATAAATCAAAAACACAAAAATGCTTTTCCAATGAAAACAACTCATGTTCTGCTAAAGACTCTGATCCCGTGGGAATAGCAATATGCAATTCTGTATTAAGGGAAGCATGAACCTGACAGGGAGGGAAAGGTAAATGAAGGTTGCACAGCAATTTTCTAAATATATCCATAGCTTTAATTGTGTCATTTTAATTTAGGTTGGGCTCTTCATGTAATTTCTCATTTGAAATAAATAGCAATAATCCCTTGTAGAAAAAAACATATTCAAGATTCATCAGTGGAGCTGGAAGTTTCAGATAGCATCTAAATGGTAGTGCTCTAAGTCAGGCAGTTTCAAATGAGACGGGACACTGCCAGAGCACAAGATGTCATAGGCACAGGTAATCACAGCTTTTCCTCCAGGCTCTGGAGCAGTTTATAGTATCAATGTCACAGAACTGTACTGCTTATTCCTCTCATGTCTGTTCCTCTCCCTTACCATGTCTGTTCTCTCTTACCTTACCAAATAGGAGATGCTTCTTGCTGTTACTTCTGTTCCCTACCCTGGCTCCTTATTTCAGCTACAGCTTCCTCCTTAAGCTTCCATATCTTCTACCCCAAACACTCCACATACTTCCCTGATTTCTCCTTATAATCCCATTTAGTCTCTTTCCTTCCCTCCTCAATCTCCAGTTCTCTCACCTGCAATTCCCAGCTCTTCATCTTGCCCAGTAAGTTTTTCCCTGATCCTGAGCTGTATCCCAGCTATTTACTGACTCTTGATCTCAGCTGTATTATTAGTTACCCATTCTTAATTTTCTGCCCCATGAGAAGTAATTTTTTTCTGGTTTCCAGCCCCATGTGGTCCAGGTCCATCTAGGTACCTTCTACTTCTACCCCTAAGCTTCAAGTCCCAACATAAAGTCCCAGTTTCTGCTTCACTTCCACAAGCCTTGGTTTGATTTGCCATCCATTCAAAACGTCGAATTTTCTATCTCAGTTAGAAAAGGCCCAGTGAAGAAATTTGGTCTATGTCTATCTTAAGCAAGTTAAACAGCGCCAGGATGAAAACACAGGATCATTACTAGTGCTTAGTTGTTAACATAGTCCTGGCCCTGTTTTGACACACTCCGACTAGTATTTTCCCAGATAATTCCCAGGAGCTGCTGAGCACTGTGTTATATGGCAGTGAAAGGAGTCTAGATTTATGGATGTAAACCATGATTTGCTAGTGAACTGCAGGGCCAGAGAAAGTGTCTTGCCTTGTTTTATTTACTAATGTAGAGGTTGTCTTTGAGACCACAAAGAGCTAGGTTACTGTCAGGAACTGGAATGGCTTACAAAAGCTCATGATGCATTTGCAATACAATACCTACTAAATCCTGGGCTATGGCAGGACAGTTGCAAATGGACCTTTACAAATTTACCCTACTGAACATCTCAGGTGAGTATGGGCAAACTAGAGCTCTTCAGGAGCTTATCTTGACTTGGACATGTTTGAGATTTGAGATTCACAAACAAGAATACAAAAATACAGCTGATATTGTTCCACATGAATTTCTCAACGATATTATCTATTCATTTTGAAAATATGCTCATTTTTCCCCTCAAAATATCTTTCAGACAGTTGAAGCAATTTGGTCATCTTTCCCAGAAAAGTCCAAGCAGATAGTGAGAAAGGAATCTTTCTTCCCAAGGGCTTAAATTGGCAAAGTTTAACATATAACTGAGAACAGAATACTATGGTATATGACAAATTAAAAAAACAGCTTCGATTTCAGGCAGTTCTGCAAAATATTCTTCATACATTATTGCAGTGATTGCAATAAAGTAGAGAAAGATATCTGATTTCTCCCCTCCTTGCTTCTCTTACCCCATACACTTAAATGTGGTGAGTTGGATTGTGGTTATCTATGTGAATTTGGATATCATTGGATCTTTAAGGATGCTGTGCTTGTGATGGTCTATGCCATATAGCAAGGAGCCTGGTTTTCATTTCAGTAGGAGCTTCTGAGGTTCTCCTCATACAAAGTTACACCACTGAAAAATGAGTTGACAAGTGAATGCACAGCCAGTTGCAGAAGGAAACAAACCTTCTGGCAGAAACTGTCTCTGTGAAGGGTTTCTTCACTGATGTTCTGGCCTACATCAAAAGCAAAGAGACAAAAAGACATCAAGAGCCCAGACTGGAATTACCCTCAAGTCAGGAAAGTGCTATAACACTGGGTGTTCTGGAGTAAGAGAGATGGGATTCACCAACACCACTCCTCTCTCATCACGATAGAGTTTTGTGTTGAATTAAAAATTAATTCCCAGCCTTTCAGGTGTGTTTGTGATGTCTCATGCCTGTATACTGGAAAATCCTGATGCCATTGCATACAAGTTTATATGTAGATGAGAAAGAGTGTGATCCAGGAAAGAGAGTAAAGAATAAATGCAGACTTTAGGGAAAATAAAATGAAGATGTCTCAGTGTGTCTTTTCTGCTGCTTATATAATTTACATTGTTCAATTCTCTGCTTATACTCACAGTCTCTGGGACAGAAGTAAACTATCCACTACCAAGCTCCCTGGTTTTCAGAGGTATTCAACAGACATATAACCTGACTTTTCTGCAAGTCATCTTGGCAATTTGGTATTTGATTTGTATCATGCAAGAGGAACAAAAACAGACCAATGTTGATATTAAAATTTTACAGATTTCAAATGCTTCCTTTAGACCTGAACAAAGTGTTTCTCTTTGGTTACAGTGGATCAGTGTACCCTTTGCAATGTCCCATCCTGCAGTGACAGACATTGGGCTCACGGCTGTGCACCATGTGCACCAAGCACCTTGGCTTGGATCTATCAACTCACTTGACATATACACATGGCTGGACAATTTCCTTTTACTGGTAAGTAATGGCTTGTATGAAGGAATGAAGCATTTAAGCACTTACACTGTGTTACTCTGACAGCTGAAAAATTATTAATAGAGTCTAGTTAAGATTTTCCAGCAAACAGAAAACTTTTACCCTCTTGACTCCTGCTCAGTATTTCTTCACATTTGAATGATTTCAGTGAAATACCAGTAGAATATTGTAGCACAGCTGTCGAAGTCAGCATTGCCAAGAACGCAATCTAAATATCATCAGGCTGAAAGAGTTGACTTATACTAAAATGAATTAAAAGTGTGCAGCTAACACTTAACTGATGTCATTGTTGGCAGAGGAATTTATATATCTCAGAAGGCAATAAATATATTATACAAGTGATTAAATATGCCTTAGGTATAGGTGATGTAGAAAAAGTTTGCAGAGATGGACAGATGGATGAATTCAAATGTGCACACATGCCAGACAGAACTGAGGGCTTTTGTTATTTAATACCTGTGTATTACACATGGGATCAGTGGCTATTAAGTACTTTCCATTAGAAGATCTAGCAACACACACTAACATTTTCTATTCTCACTGTTCTTAAGCAACTCTACACTATTTTTATTATCATGTTGTACTTTGAGAATCCTTTCTCTGGGTTGGGTTATGGTGGGTTTTTTTAAATACTCTCAACCAAAAGCCTTCAGAGTTTTCTGGTAATTGGGCTATTCAAATTTATTTTTTTTTCCCCACATCAAATTTTTTAGAGAGAGATTTTCAGAGAGCCAAATTATGACATTAGCTCAAGCAGCTATATTTTGCCTGGTAGACCTGAAGGTTTAATCTCTGCTGATGACTAAAGGAAAGCTCTGATGTTGCCAAATTGTGACACATTCTCTTTTCATCGTGTTTGTTTCATTATAGCTCAGGAAATTTACACATGCTTGGAAAGCTTTGTTAAAGGAACGTTATTATAGCTGCAAAGGAAAACAGTCATAAATAGCAAGCAAAATCAGGGTTGTCTGTGAAACATTCATTTGGTCCCTCTGTGTGCATGAAAAATATATGAAACACCTGCATACATACTATTTGGTCCAAATGCCTCCTGCCTCATTTAGTGTGAAGAACTGTGCTGTGCACATTTAGTGAGCAATTTGCTTTTTTTCCTTTCCATGCTGTTAAGTAATAGGTGCTTATTTATTTAGTGGACAGTATTCAAATCCTGCATTCAATACAGAATTGTTAGCACTTAGTTTTCCAAGCTTTGATAATACTATTTTGTGTTGTATTTTATAGGCATAATTTTAAGTAATCAGGATCTTCACTATTATGTACCCAGTAAAAGGAGAAGGGTTGCCACCATAAAAGAAAACTTTCTTTTACTATTCCATCTCTGATTTCTATTGGTATATTTGCTTAAGATAGTAGGACAGTATTTTTCAGATTCTTGAGTTTAATATATACAGAATGTGTTTAGATGATCACACATACTCATAAAGGAAGATAAAATATTGCTTTCAAATCCTATTAGAGATTAATTTCATTTTCACAGTGATAGGGTATTCGATGCCAAATTATTCACATATGAATATGACAATTTTATTTTATAACTTTTCATAAGGCTCTGTCAAGTACTTACTTATACATCTTAAAATACTTGGGGATTACAGAGACTGTATAAGTGAAAAGTGTTGTTGCTAATTGTACAAAAGAATAACTTTTCTAAATTAATGGGATTGAAGTGGACTTACAAAGGTTTGACATTACTTGTGAGAATGGAAGTTACAGCTATTACTGACTGACTGATATTCAGTACATAAATGAAAAGCGTAGCAACATGTCACTCAGCATTCAAGTAATACTGCTACATTTTATGTGGCAATATAAAAAAATCCAGTTAACCCCCAGTGATGGGATGCTGCCTATTCTATTTGCAGACATTAGGAGGAATCCCATGGCAAGCTTATTTCCAGAGAGTTCTCTCTTCATCTTCTGCCACATATGCTCAAGTTTTATCATTTCTGGCTGCTTTTGGCTGTATTGTGATGGCTCTTCCTGCAATACTCATTGGTGCAATTGGAGCATCTACAGGTAAATGTTTAAAAATGAACAGTAGAATAAATATAAAAAGAATAGTATCATAAATGTGTGTAAATCCTACAAAGCTTGTGTTATATATAATCTAGCCAGGTGACATCATTAATCAACTCAAGACTTCTTCAACAGGAATAAAAAAATAACATTATAGACTATTTCTCCCAGAGAGAATTGCTCCTACCCCCATGTTTGAGATTAACTCATTTTGCACCCTATGTACTTAGAGATATAATATTTATATTTATTGTTTGAGTTATATTCTGGTACTTTTGTAGATGTGGTGTTTAGGGGCATGGTTTAGTGGGTCTTGGCAATGTTAGGTTAACAGTTGGACTCTATGATCTTAAAGGTCTTTTCCAACCTAAATGATTCTAAATGATTGTATAATTTAGCAGGATTTTCTTATCCTGACCAAAACATGCTTGTCAAGGTCTTTGTCATAGTGAGGGTGATCCCTAGCAGAGTGATCATGTAGCTAAACTCTTAGAAATGTTCCATACATGGCTTTGAGTTCTGAGTCTGTAATCCAAGAAAATAGCTTAACACATTACATAGAAACATGGTTCCCAGACTTGCTTTGTTGAAGAAAACATTTTTGAACAATGCAAACTGGATAACCACAGGCTGTGGTCAGACTTAGCTTAGAGATAAGGAAAAATGCTGAGCAGAATGAAATCTGCCTAACAGAAACCAGTAGGACACTGCCTCTCTGAAATGTTGTCAGTCTGGTCCTAGTAACTGTTTAGTCATTGAATGTGAATGAAAATGGGGCAATATGAATATCTCATTACACATGAAGTCAAGAGATGCTGTAGCTAATGACTACTGATGTGACTAATAAGATACCGGTGTCCATATTGCAGCCTGGAATGAGACCGAGTATGGTGTCCCTGACCCCATGACTAAAAAAGAAGCAGATATGATCTTACCAATTGTGCTCCAGTACCTTTGCCCAGTCTACATCTCATTCTTTGGCCTTGGTGCGGTATCTGCTGCTGTGATGTCATCAGCTGACTCTTCAATTTTATCAGCAAGTTCCATGTTTGTTCGGAACATTTACCAGCTTTCCTTTCGGCAAAATGTGAGATTACATTTTCATTTTTAGTTTTACAGAAAATTTTAGGTGAGACCTTAACTAATTTCATAATGAAACACTCCTTTCACATTCCTGCCTATGGCTAGAAAAAGTATAACTTTTAATTCCTAATAGTATATTGAATACACTAAAAGTCATAAAAATATCTATGGTTGTAAGTGATGACAGGGATGAAAAAGCTAGCTCAGAGAAGGCAGCTCTCAAGAATCCTCACGGCACTGCAGTTTATCCAAACAACTTCTAATTATTGCTGCAGCCATAAGTTTTTCTTAAATCTGTAACAATATGAGACATCTTTCTGAATTATTGTGTGATCAGAAAATCATGACAACAGAATGGGCTAGTGAATTGGACTTAGGTAATAGAGAAGATGCGGATTTTATAGATGAGCCATATTGTGCTTATATTTGAAAGTTATTTTTAGCAATATGCTGTTGGGTTTTTTCTTTGACACATTACCAAATGTTTCCTTATGCTCAAAGATTAATGACTTTGATAATAGCAACCATAACTCTTGTGTTGTTTTTTTATTTTGCACTAGAGATGGAGGTAGTGTGATAGTGATAGAAACAAAGATTCATTTGTAAATATTTCTGAATGTCATGCAAAATTTCCATTCACAATGCTTTATCTATATTGACTGTGTGTGCAAATATAGGCATACATACATTGCCCTGAAAAAACAACTAATATTGCCCTTTTTTTTGCAGGCTTCAGACAGGGAACTCATGTGGGTCATGAGAATCACTGTTTTTCTTTTTGGAGCATCAGCAACAGCAATGGCACTGCTAGCTTCATCTGTGTATGGCCTGTGGTACCTCAGCTCTGACCTTGTCTATATCATCATATTCCCCCAGCTCCTGTGTGTGTTGTTTATTAAAGGAACCAATACCTATGGTGCCATTGCAGGATACTTATTCGGCCTTGTTCTCAGAATAACTGGAGGAGAACCATACCTCTACCTTCAGCCCTTGATCTACTACCCTGGCTGCTATCCAGATGAAAATAATATCTATATTCAGCGATTCCCATTCAAAACACTTGCTATGCTTACCTCCTTCTTTACTAACATTATAGTGTCCTATTTAGCCAAATACTTATTTGAAAGTGGGACTTTGCCACCGAAGCTGGACTTCCTTGATGCTGTTGTTGCCAGGTACAGTAGAGAACACATGGACAAAGCAACTCTTGTAAAAAGTGACAATATTGTATTAAATGAACTTGCACCTGTGAATCCACGACACAGTCTAACTTTGAGCTCGACGTTCACAAACAAGGAAGCCTTCAATTATGTTGATTCAAGTCCAGAGCTGTCCAACGCTGAAGACAATTAACAAATCTGGTAGCCCCAGGCAAAATAACACAAAGCAGGATAGTCTACAAATAACAGTAAGAGGCATTTTATCAGAAGAAAAGCAAGAACTGGGAATAAAATGCCACTGCACAATTCTTTAAGTTGTTTCTAGGAGCAGGACCATCCCATGGGAGGACCCTTTTTCTGCTATTATCTAACATGTTGGATTAGATCATAGAGTGTTTACCAAAAGATATACTCATTCTTTCCACCCAGAATTATATATTGGGTAATTAAAAAAAAAAGAAATTTACAATTGAATATATATGTAGCAGGAAAAGGGCAAGTTACATAGCTAGGACATAGTATGAAGAGATTATAATACAGACACTCTGAAATACTATCAGTCACAACATTTTATTGGCATTAAGTGAAAATATATTGTCACAGTTATAAGTGATTCATTACTAAAGAGCTAGCTGCTTGAGCAAAGACAGATAGATAACCTCCATGGGGTTTGGGTCTGATCATTTTTTTCCTTATAAAGAAATTTATATAATACAAATCTAGTATGTTATTGTTTGTCTAAGACAGCAAAATGTGCAAATAGTAATAAATTCTCATAGGAGTGCTAAACATCATATTTTAATTAAAAAAGAAAATAAAATGAAGTCATCAGTTTAAAATTATGTTACACTTAATGCAAGCTAACATTTAGTAAGTATGTTACTGTAGGTATTCTTTTTTTCCTGAGGTTAGTGGCTGTCACCAATGGAGGACAACAAATTTTTTAAAGCAATAATGAGAACTGAAACTCAGTTGTGAAAAAATGATTGAACTCATATAAGCTAAACAGAACTTTTCAGTGTTGAGAAAAGAAGCCTTATGTTGACTTACCAAAAATGAACACTGAGCAAAGGAGTCTGACACCAGAAACTGCAGCAATGGAACAAATACTGAAAAGCAAGTACAGTCATGAAGGCTTGAAAATGAGGGTAAGAGGGTTTTACATGGGGAAAATTCCTAATTTTAATTTAATAAAAGTAAGTATTCTTAAAGACGTTAAAAAACCTTTTGGGTTTGTCCTGCTGAAATTGCTCTGGAAAGCGTAGCTCTTCCATGGAAAATCACATTTTCTCAAAAATCTGATTTCCCATGTGAAAAACAGGCTTGCTGGACAGATTTCCATGTCTGTAAGTGTCCATCTCCAAAAGCAGTAGCATCTTGGAGGGGAACTGAAAGACAAACCCACAAGCATAGTGAAAGGCACAGTGGTGTCTTCCACTAAATGCTGAACTCCTTCATTTACAGTCATCTTCCTGGGCCCTCACAGTGACTCTGCAGAGCACTGGCAGTGGACAGGCACAGATGAGACTTTACTCACAAATGGCATTGCTGGCCAGAAACAACAAAGCAGGGAGGTGAAACCTCTTCCAACTTTCCCCTGGCCAGCAGGGAACATGCAATGTTGTTTCCATTTGCCCAAGGCCAAGATGATTCTGTCTGTCCCCATTGGTGTGTGCCTTTCACAGCAGGTGATCCAATAGCTAGATTTCTGAACAATTAAGAGTTATGCCCCAATAATTCTTTTTAATATCTACTCATGACACAAAATGCTCAACTGAAATCCAGGTATCTTCCTGTTGCTGATCACTGGTAAATATTTTTCTTTAATGTTCACAGCATGAGGAATTATACTGGAGGATAGGAGATGTAAGAATAGGTTTTGCTGCTAAAGGAAGAAGCCATCAACTTGTGCATTCAATGTAAACATCAACATTCACTAGGTTGAATCCTTAGATATGTTTTTTGCTCCTTTTGTGGAGTTTTAACAGCATATATATATATTATACATAGAAGAAATTAATTTTAGAGGTTTTTACCTTTTTTTTTCTCCATACATCACTTTTTAAAATAACACTACATCTCAGTTCTGAATATGATAGTGAATGGAATCATACTACTGTGCTAATAAATATTGAGTGTGCTCTGAATGGAGGGAATCAAAATCAGGATCTGCACTAAAACCCGGAAGAGATAATAGAGCTAAGAAAGGAAAAATTTCTGCTGGGTGACTGAACAAGCCACTGATGATATTCAGGGTGTTGAGGATCTCACAAAATGGATAAGAGCCCAGCACTACTCATTGACCTATGAACTGTGGAAAAGAAAAGAGGAAAGAGATGATCTGGAAGAAAGAGAGGGGAAAACGAAAACAGAACCACTGCTGAATTATTATCCATTTCTGACTGAAATCCACTGGCCCGAATACCTTCTTATGAGAAAATATAAAACCATGGTTTTGCCTCCTTGCATAGCCCATGCCTTATGCTGCAGCTCCTAATTGTTAGAGGATCCCGTTTTACAGCCACCTGAAGGTCTTCCTAAAAAATTTTGTCTTACCTCAGTTTTGTCTAGGAATTCCTAGATTTTCACTATGAGATGCTGCATAGTGGCCATATACCTTGAATACAGCAGCATTTTGGTGTTATTTATTGCAAAATGTCCATTAGTGGGAGGAGAAAGAAAGGAGAAGGGTATTCATCTGGAATCATTTCAGAAAATCTGATTGAAAAATAAAAACCTTTCCTTTTATATTTAATCCCTTGTTACCACAAAATTGTAAAGGCTTTCAAATTCCTAAAAGGAAAAAGTAAAAAATGGGTTAATCCAAAAAATTCAAGCCAAATGCTTTCAACATTATCAGAATATTTTATACTGTTTATCCTAACAAATATTTTTGTGAAATTCCTGTGATTTTAGAAACTATTCCTATTTAGATGGGTCTATGCATTCTTTGGCTTAAAATGGTTTCAACAAAGTTTTAAAGTCCTGCCTGAGAAGATGGAAATGTTATAGTACTTTTGCACTTAGCACACCATGGAAGCTTTAGCATACAAAGGAGAGGAGTAACACTGAATACTGTTCTTTGTGTGACCATAACTCTGCTTTCCACATACCAATTCTTTGTGTGTGTTTTTGTCTGATTCCAACAACCCCTGCTGTAGTTGTGTAGTGGACAAGTTGACTTCAAAAGCCAAAACGAACAGCCCTGTGCAAAGTCTGTTTAGAATTGCCTTAGTTCAGCTATCCTTCCATTAAACTTATCCACAGCTGTTCATGTAACTAAAGGCCATATCTATGATTGATGGCTGGGGGAAAAGAAAGGCAAAAAAAAGACACAGAAGTAAAAATGCCAATAGGATGTAATTATTCAAATAGACTTTATTTTCATAGGAATCATCAGATGCTCCTTCTCCACTTGTGCAATTTGTAGACAGTAGTACTGTGCCATAAAATGGATTTATAGTCAGTGAAGCAAACACTTCAGACACTGAGGTTATTGTTTCTGAGCCTACAATTTCTAGATAAAATATTCATGTCACAATCATACATTTTATTTTCCTATTTTGATATTTGTGAATAGCACTTATTTGACAGGGTTTTTTAACTCCTTTGCATGAGATGTGTTCATAAAATCAAGCTTAAGAACATAGCTGAGATGTCAAAAAGAGTTAAGATTTCATTATATTTATCCAAAAGGGATGCTATATGTATTATAAATAAAGCATACTTTTGTGAACCTGAAATGAATGTAAACATTAAGTGGATCAAATGAAGTAAAAGTCATATTTAGTCTTTTATTTTCATATAGTACAACAATTTAGAATTTCAAATGTAAGTACTGTAGGAAAAAAAGAAACTGTTATTCAATTTTCCTTCTGCCCTTCAAGCATATTTGATCAAGTTCCATGTGCAGTAAGTCACTGTAAGTCTACTATTAATCAGGGCAGTATTTGTGGTGGTTGTTGTTAAAAAAAAAATACAAAAGTATATTTTTGTCTGTGTCAGAAATGTTATATTAAGATTATACCTAACAAAACAGATAGGAAACATAATAGAGATATATATGGTTTAACTTCATTTGTATTGTATTCAATAGTGCCCATGCAATTCAGGAAAAAAAAATACAAAAAACAACTGTCTGGTTTTGGGTCTGTTTTGTCCATCTATTAAAAATAAAGATGTTTATTTTATTACCACTCAGCATCACCTGAAGTTTTGTGTTGCAGGCATAGCCCCACAGAGATGAGATGGCCCCAGCAGAGAGGGAGCTGGTCTTCACCAAGGGGATCTGTGGGGCCACCATGGCTACAGTCCCAGACAATACTGTCCCCTGATGTAAGGGGAAAATAAGACACACTGGCTTGTCTTCTAGAGCACTGAGGCTCTCACTCATAGAGTGAAACACAAGCTAGGATTCTCAAATAGTATCAGATAGCATAGACATTTTCTTGAGGCAATAACACTTAGGTCTCTCTTAGGATTTGGGAGTTTGATCATTTTGGGTTGATCAAATGTGATCAACCATTTGATCACAGAATGGTTTGTGTGCAAAGCAGCCTTAAAACTCGTTTAGTTCCAACCCCCTGCCATGGGCAGGGACACCTTCCATTAGATCAGGTTGCTCAAAGCCCCATCCAACCTGGCCTTGAACACTGTTAGGGATGAGGCAGCCACAGCTTCTCTGGGCAAGCTGTGCCAGGGACTCACCACCCTAAAAAAAACCAGATGTTTAAACACTAGTGAGATGTGGCCCCTCCTTTCTGTTGTCCTTCATGAAGGAGGTTAAAGCCATAGATATGATCACAGCAAACCCATAGCTGAGGAATTAGTGCTAGGAGGTGAACTTCAGGACATTTAACCTTAAGAAAGCATTCAAAGGAATTTAATTCTCAGGGAACGTTTGCATCTGACTGTCTGGAGCACTGACCTTCTGTGACCAAGACTACAAAAACAGGAAAAGGAAAACATCAGTCTAGGCTTCAAGGGATGTGTTGTGACTGGAAGAGACATGTGCTATCTCCCTAATTGGTGTTAATAAATATCAGGTGGAAACTAATGTAAATGAGGTTATAGTCAGGCATAAGACTGTGCTAGAGAATAGGGTAGTAGGGGTTAAAAAGAAAGTACTTCTGTGGATTAAAGATTTCATGAGGTTGATTATATTTAAGTGATTTAGGAAAAATTGTAAGGTGAGAAGGAAACAATTAAGTTGTTTGTGGACTAATGTCTGGGTAATGAGGTAGAAGAATCAGCACTACCGAAGCAAGATATGAAAACCTCTCATACAGGGTAGGGGAAAGATGATAGAGTAGCTCTTTCTAGATGGAAAAGGATTTGAAAAGAGCATTTTCTGAGGTTATATACTGGATTATATAGGCTTAAGGAATATGGGCAGACATACTTTCAATATTATTAGTGAAAGAAACACTACTTCAAACTGCGTGATCATGTAAACATTTGAAATCTGGCAGAGACCAGGAAAAAAAGGCTTTGTATTGGCAGAAAATGAGTAGTTTTAGTCCTATGGGCAATAGATTGCTTTCTCAAACAGACAACACAAAGAAAAGAAAGCGTGCTATTTCAGTTTTGTACTTAGAACATAAATACAACATTGTAAAATGTCTGATGAAAATACCCTTGTACTGAAAGCTGAGAGTGGTTGTCTTCATATACAAAGAGCAGTAAGAGGACATATTTAAGCTGAAAATACATTAATATTAATGGATATAAAATACAACAGAATAGATTTGGAATGGGAATTTAAAGCAAATTTCTCATCACATGACTGAATTTCTGAAATAGTTTCAATATTGTAGACAAAAAGCAGAAATTTTGCTAAAATAGATCCTGTGAATAGAAGAACATGTCGTAGGGTGTGTTGTAGTCCAACATCCCATGTTGCTCCTGATCCTAATGCACATCATCCAAGAAGCCTAAGCACACTTGAAGTAAGTTTAAGTGGTATCCTTTAATGTAAAATGACAGTAATAAATCCTTAGGCACTTGTTAATTCTTCCAAGTGAGAGTTTTCTGTGGTTATGACTCAAGCACTAAAATTCTTTCATGAAATTTGGAAATAACAAGGCCATTTTTTTGCCAAGCTACTAATGAATTTCACTGCAAGCAAAAGGAATTGAATATATCTTGCCAATTTACTAATGGAATATAATTATTATCTGCGTATCAATAGCAAAGAGTAGATTGCTGTGATTTGCATTACTCAGCAGTTCACATCCATCAAAGCATTGGAAATATTTTCAAAAGGACTCAAAGGGAAAGATGCTCCCAAACCAATGGGTCACTGAGGGCACGCCACCCAAGGAAAGGGGCAGCTGCAGTTATCTTGTGATTGCATAAAACACAGATTATCTTTCATTGATGATATACTGATGACAGAGATGCCCACTTTATGTTAGCTATGTGAATAACCTGGCTGCAGAGCCATGTCTGTGAAAAGCTTGTCTTTCTTTGAGGATGGGTAGGATCATTGTCATGGTGAGAGAAATGAAAAGATGCCTGCTGCCCACCATTCTCTAGGTCTTGCCTTTGCCTCTCCCTCCTTTGACACTTCCATTGTTTTTGTCTATGGTCAAGCACACTGATTAAGTCTGTCCTCAGCACCACAGTGGGTTGCTTGCATATAGCCTAAACACTAACTGACTGTCAATAATAGGAGAGAGACACCTTTAAAATATCATCTCATCCCAAAGAATGTCAGAAAAAGCAGTGAAGTTCTGCTGGGTTCAATTGTGTGCTATACTGAGCAGTTCCACAAGCCATCCTTTTAACAAATTTTAAGGTTTCCCTTTTTTCTCTCCCATATACCAGCATCTCTGAAATCCAAAGTACTTTATTTTGCCTTCCCCCGCAGTATAGTTTTCCCACTTCAGTAGCGATCAACAGCTACTGTTGTCATCAAAGTGCAAGCATAGGTACTCAGCATGTAAGAAGAATATAAGTAGTTAGCAATAAAAAAGATTTCTAGCCTCTACAGTTTGTTTCTTACACACAAAGGTGAGGTGATAGAAATAGAGAAGTAAACTAAGTACTAGAGGGAATATAATTGTTCAGGGCTAGTATACCAGAGAGCTCTGTAAACTTTATTATTCTATGTGACTGTGAAAAAATATTATGTTCCAGCAAAGCAACAAACTAACAAGTTTTGCTTCATTCTTGTTTCATGACCATCAGGAAAGTAATGAGATGATGTTTTTTATATGAATTATCAGTTCTGTGAGATATTGTTAAATGTACACTTTAATTATACTCTCAAAACCACATACTAATTGCAGATTAGTGATAAATTTCAGTAACTAGATAAGACAGCCAACCTGAAAAAGACAACTTTTATTCCTAAAGTTTTATGGTAGGCTATTAAAATGAATTATTCTGCCTGCATAAAGCTACAGAGAACACCAGGTTCTGGCTTGATAACAAGAAAGAAAAATAACTATGGGTCCTAATTCAGATAGGTGACATTTTTTTTAGACTCCAAGTATTGTCAAGATAACTGCCAATAAAAATGCAAATATCTGGAAATCCATCTTATAGAGCCTCTGAATTGTAGCCATGAGACCATGATGATACCTTCCTGGTACCACACGTGTGAAACACACTGTCGAGCAGCATCAGCTGTCCATGTGGAGACAAAAGTTGTAGAAACACTTTCCTCAGGAGGGAAAAGAAGAAAAATTGGAACCCTACGAGTTAAAAAATCTACTCATCCAGAGATGTTGTAGTGGTTACTGCCAAAGGTTGATTGGTATTCCTCTACTGCATAAATTAGTATGATATTTGCACAGTGTCTGATATTTATGGACTCACCATAGCAGCTCTCCACGTAGTAAGTCCATATTGTCAAACAGTTACCCAGTTTTAGGTCTGAAAAATAACTTTATATTTTCCATCAGTCAAAAATCAATAATTTTTACCTCGGATAAAGTGTCCTCAAGGATTTCACTTGATCAAAATTGCTTATAAGATAATGGAAATGTCTTTTTAGCAGCATAATATAATAGCTGAATAAGAAAATAAATAAGATATGTTTTCATAGGGAGCTTATTTCCCTCCTAAAAGGAAAATTGGAGCCTTCATTCCTGAACAGGACCTCTCACCATTTTAAAGGGACCTCATTTTTAAAAAGAGTTGAACATTAGTTCCTTGAATACTAAATCTGCCTAAGCTACTTCAAAGCAAAAATAAAATCTTCAGAAAATCTGGGCTGTACAAACAATTCAGTCCTTTGCCCAGTGAACTGACTACAATGTATGCTTAACTCATCTTGCATGAATGCTTGCATCAAAACTTGGGATATTTGCACTGCCTTTTTATAACTAATTTTCATTCATAAGCTGTTTCTATTCAGATACACTGTGAGAAAAATACATGCACCATCAGCAAGGCAAAACCAAAAATGAGATAAGTCTTGTGCTCCTATGTTCAGAAAGAAAGGCTTTGTCTGAGGGATTTCTTATGTCATTACCTTCTACTTATCCTCATAAAGCATTTACAGTTGCATCTCTCACCCATTTCCCTCTCAAAATCTCCTGCAGATTTATATTGTTTTCCAACCTAAGGAACACTGAAAAGGTTTTTTTATGAGACTAGAGAAACTGTCAATAAACAGATTTATTTCACAATATTTTCATTTATAAATAAATACACAAAAAAAATGCAGAGGTCTCATAGCAATTACACTATCTGCGGTTACAAGCAAAAATGTCAGAATAAACAAGCATTTGGCAGTATGACACTGAATAGCAATACTAGGACAATGCTGAATGTTTCCATTACTCAGTTTAGTAATGAAAGCTAATGGTCCTGTCTCTGCTGTCACCGTATGCCAGAGTAGTTCTGGAAACAAATACTGGGTATGCAGTTAAAGAGATACAAACTGTAATTCAATATTCAAAAATAAAAGTCACATTAATAATAGATTCTTGTTAATCACAATAAGCCATTGTGACAGATGCTATCAGTGCAAAACATTTAATTTACCAACCCATTTGAAATGTCTGGGATGGTTTTCAGTCACACAGAACATTGTAGGGTAATGAATGCCTATACCAAGAGCAAACAAAAAATATTGTGCCTTACTGAACTATATGCATATGTGGAGACCTTGAGCAAGGGTAATGATAAACATTAATGATGAGCTAACTTTCATTTCTAAATCAAGGCACTTCCAACAAATAAAGATGGGAATAGATACATTACATGTGTTTGTCCTGCATCCTATCTGACCTATGCGGTAGCCAGCAGTGGTCTGAATGTAAATATTTTGTATGGATGGGTACTAAACTTCTAGATAAGTAGCAGAGTACTTGCAGTTTACAGTCATTAAGGCATCGAGAAGTTGCTTTTCTAAATACAGGTCCACCAGGTCATATATATGGAGCTGAAACTGAGGTTCTGTGACAAGGAAGAGCACTCACATTGGTGATATCATCTGGATTGCATGATGCATTATAGCAGGCTGCTGCAGGCCTTGAAAGCATATGACTTCTTTCAAGTCTTCACACTGTTTCCCTTCCATCTTTGACCTCCTAAGCTGTCATTAAGGACAGGACATAATGAAAGGATTTGGATCACGTGTATTTATTTGTTCTGTTATAGCAAACAAAGCAAAGACTTGCCCCAGGCAATTGTTCTAATGTTTTTGTCTCATTGTCCTTATATAATTTCTCCTTATGCTTTTGTGTTGTTTTTTACAATTATTGCAAGGCCAAAAGGCTGCAGTTTCATTGTGCTGAAGAGCAGCACAAATATGTAGGGACACATAGCCCCTGTTCTGGAGAGTTATTCACATACACCCAACAAAGAGAACATATGCAAATCTATAAGGGATAAAACAGCAAGACAAAGGTAAGCATTCATACAGGCAAGCTAAGCACACAACTTCCAAGGTTCAGCTTATATTTCTGCTTTTAAAAATACAATAATAAATGACAGCTTAGGCATCATGCCTCTTAATTTCCCTGTCTTACAGACCTAACAAGAACAGTAGAACAAGGAAAGGAATATCATTGTTTCCAGCAACAGGGAACAGGACAGGTGGCAGATCTGTCAAAAATTGTCTATTGGGTGTCTTAGACCATCTTGGGCACTTATACAAAATGGAGCTTTGATGCTACTGTTCTGGTTCAGGCTGCTGGGCAAGTGGCCGGAGCAGGAGCAGGTGAAGGTAGTGGGAAACAAGTGGAACAGACCTCATCTGTACTCCAATCACCCACTTGTTGCCTGGCCATAAGTAAGTCAGCACATCTCTCTTTGCTTTTGCTTTTCCTCATCTTGTCTATTTTGTTTTGATCTAAGCTCTCTAAGACAACATTTCTTCCTGTGTGTCTGCAATGTGCCTAAGGAGATCTATATTTTTCTGGAATACCTACATACTGCTGTAATATAAATAATAATAGAAGTAAGAAATACATCCCTAACTTTCTGCTTCAACTGCCATTACCCCAGTACTATACTATTAGCAATATTAATTTGAAAGCCGGCTGTTCTTTCACTCTCATTTGTTCTGAGTAATGTCTGGCAGGTTTTATATAAGCTTGTGAATGCAATGTGGTGTTTACAATTCAACGTGCAGAAATATTTCCTGTAGTAGAGGATTCATAAAACTGTCATGTTGCTGTGCAAAGACACTTTCTTCCAATCAAACACTGCATTTCTCACAGTGTTGACCACTAAATTGGCAATTGCTAATTGGTTATGATACAATTATTGCTTAAACAGGCATTTCATTTCACATGAGCTTCCTTTTTCCAGCATTCCTGTATTTTACAGGGAAATTAGAAACAACCTAGAAGCTTACAAATTCAGTGCTCTGCCTCAATGCCTGAAATGATCCCTTTAATGAAATGTGAATCCTGTGGGATTAGCAGGTAATGAACTTCGTAGTTGCTCATTTCTCCAGACTGTTTTTAAGATCTGTGCTATTGCTTTTATAATTTATCTGTGCTTTCATTATCTAAGACTCAGGGGTTACTGTGTACACCTGATCTGGTAGATATTTGAGTTCCATTGCTGGCACTTTCAGGATAAAGAACTGTTCTGTCTCACAAATACTGAGATGTCTCTTTGAAGCCAATTATTGAAGAAATCCTGAAGTAACAGCACATGTCATAGTCAGCCTGTCAAACATATACTGCCAGTATCATAAGTTAATACTAATCCTGTGTTAGAAAACAACCTTTCCTTGGCTTTTGTAGTGCATAACTCTAATGTTAATAGGGTTTTTCATATCATGAAAGTAACCAAACAGCAAAACAAAACAAAACTCAAACCCCAAATACAACAGCATTTTTCACATGGTTCCCAGATCAGTTACCCAAATGGCTAAGACTGATTGCATTCTCTTTGTAGACTTTTGCACGTGGATGGCTGTCTAGAGCACTGAAGCAGTTCTGAGAACAGTGCAGTAGTAAATTGCATACTTACACATAAGCTTGTAGATACATAGATAAAGAACTTAATTAGAACAGGTTAAAACCACATATATTTTAAGGTGTTTTTAAAAGACTTGAAACATAAAATATTTGAAATATATTGGCTCATAATAACAGAACAAAAATTCATAAACATCACAAACTTCACAAATTCATAGACTTCTCATGCTGTAGTTCCATGTCTTGCAGATTTTTTAAATTATCCAAAGAGCAATAAGTGTGAGTGAAATATCAGCAATACCTTCCCAACAACTATCAGGAATTCCATAGTAAGCGTACTGTGTGTAAATATACACAAAATTGAAACATTTTGTTACATTACTGCAACCCTTTTCCTCCAAGATAATATGGATGATACACAGATACTCTCTTCAGAGAAAAGCTGTTAGGACAAAAACTTAGTGCAAAACATACCAGAGAGTGATTATTTGTTTTCACTCTCCAAGACCCAACTGAAGAAGAAATACTTTGCAAGTAAGTCAATCATTTTGTATAGACATCAAAGTAAAATCAAGAGGGAGAATGAAGTGCAAATCACCACCATCAATTCTGATCTTGTCACAGTCAAAATCTCCACTGCAAGGTCAGTGCAGGGGAAAATGAAAAATATTAGATGCTGAAGGTCTTGCTTCCAATAAATAAAATTTTCTGATGCATATTGGTTCCTTTCAGCAATTACTTGAACTGATTGGCAAATTACATTGCTGCCACTCGCAGTCCATAAAAGGGCTTTAGGAGGGTTAGTTTAGTTTCTGCAGTGCTTTTGTCTGACCCTACTAATATTAATGAGCTCTGAAAAACCCTAACATCTCAGGCAGGTCTAAGTTCATCTTGTTTCCATAATACAATTCCAAAATAATTCTGAGCAAATCAGGGGCACTTGAAATTGACCCTGAAGAAAGGAGAGGGTTAGCAAAACTTCCATAAGGCAGACATTGGCCTGTTTAGGAGACTGGTTGACAACGTCCCTTGAGAAGCAGTCCTGAAGGGCAAAGGAGTCCAGGATGGCTGGACATACTCCAAGAAGGAAATCTCAAAGGCGCAGGAGCAGGCTGTCACTGTCCCTATGTGCAGAAAGATGAGCTGGTGGGGAAGACTGGTTTGGCTGAACAGAGAGCTTGGGCTGGAACTCAGGGAAAAAGAAGAGAGTTTATGATCTTCATAAGAAGGGGCAGGCCACTCAGGAGGACTACAAGGATGTCACGAGGTTATGCAGGCAGAAAATTAGAAGGGACAAAACCCAACTAGAACTTAATCAGGCTGCTGCCAATCAAAAATGTTTCTATACATACATTATCAACAAAAGGAAGGCTAAGGAGAATCTCCATAGTTTATTGGATGTGGGGGAAACATAGTGACAAAGGATGAGTAAAAGGATGAGTTACTCAATGACTTCTTCAATGCCTCAGTCTTTAATAGTCAGACAAGTTGTTCTACAGGTACTCAGCCCCCTGAGCTGGAAAACAGGGGTGAGCAGCAGAATGAAGCACCCATAGTTGAAAGGGAAACAGTCAGCAACCTGCTACACCACCTAGACACACTCAAGTCTATTTCTCAGCAGGCAACACAAATGGATTGTTAGCTCAAGTTGGACAGATATTTAAAATCTGATTTTCTTAAGGCACTTGCAAGACCCTGCAAGTTGTTGAGACAATGCCCGACATCACTACACAGAAGACATAAAGCAATTTATAGGTCCATCCTACTTTATATACTCTGCCATTTAGACAGCTCTTACAGAGATTCATCACAGACCTGAAAAAAGGCTTCAGAGTCACTAGAATTGGACAGAGAGCAATATGAACAGTACAGCTCTGTTTCAAAAAACCTATTTATCATTGTTGTGGTTTAAACCCAGCTAGGCAGCACGTTCACTCACTCACCCACACCCCCCCCCCCCCCCCCCCCCCCCCCCCCCCCCCCCCCCCCCCCCCCCCCGGGCGGGGGGGGGAGGGGGGGGCTGCGTGGCCCCCAGCACCCAGCACAGCACCGCACCCCGCACCCACCCCGGGGCCTCCAACCGTGTGGGGGGGGAACCCCAAAAGCGGTCGAGGNCCCCCTTCTGGCCCTCCCCTCTTTCCTCCCCGCACCCGGAGGAGCGGGGAGGAAAGAAGAGCCGAAGAAATACGACCCCCACTGGTTCAGATTACAACAATCCAGTCACTAAGGTATAGCACAAATCACTACTGCTATCACCAATAATAATAATAATAACAACAAGGAGAACAAGGGAAGAGGGTACGATACCACCCGCCGAAAACGAGCCCAACCGGGAAGTTCCCTCTCCTTCTGGGTAACTCCCCGTTACCCCCTGAGCATGATGTGCTATGGTATGGAATACCTCTTTGGTCAGTTTGGTCCTGTCAGTACAGTCCTGTCCCTCCTTCCTCCTGGCTTCCCCTCCTCCCCGGCAGAGCATGAGGCTCACAAAGTCCTTGGTCAGGGCAAACATCGCTCAGCAACAACCAAAAACATCGGCCTTATCAGCCTTGTTCCCGGGTTAAGTCAAAGCACAGCTACTAAAGAGAAGAAAAACTGACTGCAACTGCTGAACCCAGGACAATCGTGCAAAATGGGACAAAATAAATTCATCAGCTCACTTTAGGCAGAGCTGCAAAAGCAAACTGTTAGAAAGTTTGACAAAGGAGATGCTCTGAAGGGCACTTCCAGAACTGCAAATCATAGTACTGAGAACCTGTGGCATCAGGAATTGAGTTCTAGATGTGGGTTCTCATGTTGCACAAAGAAAGTTATTTGTCACACATACTTGAGGCCTTTGTTTTCTGTTCATGTAAATACTGCATCTCATGTTTCCCCATCAACGGATATTACTAGAGGTACCTTCCCACAGGCCAGTACTGTAAGGAACCAAAGTAAGATGCCTAAAACTTTGAGATGGCCATTTTAATGCTAGCTAAGTGCTTCACTCACATCCAAGGGAAAGTGACACTCTCACAACCTTCTTTATTGCAGGTTCCTGTATCTGCATCTTCTTGTGCTCTATAAGCCCAGATTTATTGCTCATTTTAAATAGCTATTTTGTTCCAAGTCCATGGTAGGATGCTCTTATGTCCTTTTTTTCTGCTTTCAAATTCCTTAACACTGAAAGTCCTGAACATATACTGTGCTATTAATGATAGGAAGATTGGAATGCTTCTTGTATAAAGTTGGGGTTTTTTTCAAGTTAGTTTTCTGTTTACATTTCTTAGGAAGATATATATTCTCCACCTGAAAATATCATCTGACACAGGAGACTGCACTAATCAAGCAGTCTAATTATCAAAGTGCAATACCATGAGACAAATATACTTGGCATTTATATGCCTTGTGCACTATTTTAAAACGATAGCAGAATTGTGTCCAGAGCTTTTCTTGCGACCAAAAGCTTTTTTTTTTTTTTTCCTAAAAATTTTATTGCCAAATCCTTGTGTTGCAGGCATTTTCCAAGATGGTTTCTGATTTTAGTTATTTTATTCTCATGGATCCATTTTTCTAAGCCACTCTCCAACCCTCCTTACATCTGCTATTCATGGGTGATCTGCACATGCAAACAGCAGATTCAGCAAGACCTTGGCTTGCAAGCAAATTTTACCAGTAAACAACTAAAAGAGCAATTTTGTTAAAGCAAAGAAACTGTCATGCAACCATAAGTGGTTTTATTGTTAGAAGATCTGTAATTATTTGTTTGATTTCCAAAGATGATTCATTAACCAACATTAACCACCCATGGGGAGATATGTGTGTTATAAATCCAAGATATTGATACTATGCTGATACCTGAACGAGGACATCGCAGTGCATTTTTGCAGTTACAGACTTTAAATACAGAATGGGAAACAGACAAATGTCTCCCTGAGGGGCTTTTAAAAAACAGAAATCTTAATGAGCTCATCTCTTCTAAAACCTGAATACCTGCCTGGGGACAGACAACATGAATGGTAGAGGAATCACGCAGTTATGTTTTTCTTCAGACCTAGCATCCAGCTAAGCTCATCATATGTTTGCTATCACACAATGCAACATGCACCAAAGCAAGACTGAGCAAGGCAGAGGTTATATTAACCTAAAGCGACATTTTGTTTTCTAGTCATTCCTGTAAAAGATGAGAATGCAAACTCTACAAACAAAGTAGGTTTTCTGCTTCCTTTACAGCTGTTTATTCCAGTTAGTCTTCAGCTGCAAATATGGCTTTTAGAAATCTTGGATGTTTCTGCATCAGCTAAGCAAGTGGGTAGTGTTTGGTTTGTAAAATTTAATCATGCCTGGTCAGAAATACAGCATCCACTAAACCACTGACCTTTTGTTACCTCTCAAACCCTATAAATGCACAATATTATCATCTTGTATCTTAATTCTTTCTGTGGAAGAAAACATATTAAACACAGATTTATTTTTTTTTTATTGGCTTCTGGGAAGTATTCATAAACCCTTGAACATAGAATCTAAAAATCTGCACATCTGCCTCTCTGTTAATCAACTCAGTATAGGTTTGTGACAAAAACTGTTAATCTGGAATATTTCAAGTGTCTTCAAGTTCTCTTTACAAATCCAGTTATCCTCACAAATGAGAGATGTTTTAAAGCTTGTTCTGTGAGCATCCTGCTAAATATCTTTCGCTATGGACAGTAATTCCTCCAAGGGTCAGTTTAGCCTGAATGACGTGAGTTGGTTTTGTTTTCTTTTTCATTTCTGCTCAGCAGTCCAGGGACTTGATGATTCACTCTCTCCATGAGATGTTCAGGGTGGTGCATTAAGCATCAGTAATTTTTAAATTGAGATGTAGGGTAAGGAATCTTTTTTACCTAGTAACTGACCTTCGGAAAGGGAAGACTGCCTCCTACAGAAAATAGGTAATGGTCACGGGGCTTCAATGCAAAATCCCAGCTGTGTGTAGCCTATAGGCCAGGGCAAGAAAGGGGGGTTGCTTTTCCCCAAGCTGCTATTTATTAAAGAAAGAAACATGAACTGAACAGAATATGTCTATAAAATTGTAGCCTAAGTGTATACCTGGCTCTTTTCCCTCTTCAGCATCCCTTATCCGTGGATAGAGAGCAGACCCACAGCTCAGAATGCTTTTCCTTCTATTTTCATGCTACACATTGTCCTGCTGTCTGCTGGCCATTTATCACAGTAAAGCCTGAGTTCACCTTTGCTCAGCCTCACTGACTGATACCTACCTTCCTTGGGGTCTGCCATCAGCCAAAATAGTAGGTGTGTCATCCCCTTGATAGATCACCATACAATCAGCATTCCACAGGCACTGCAGGCACATAGGAGCAAGCAGATAGTTGCTGGCCCCCCAGTTTCATGCTAGGTGATGCAGTGATGCTGTAGAGATGGCTAGGCTATAGTTCGTAGGTATGGTGAGGTGTCTTGCACTAAAAGACAAAAGACTAGAAGAGCTAAAACATACTGTAATCTTCACAATATTGCTGTGGGTTGTATGGTATAATTTCAAAGTTTGTCTACAAAGAGAGCCAAGTCAGATGATTAAAAAAAGAAAAAGATAAAAACCCAAAACAAAACATGGGAGTGGGCAGTCTACCAAATGGTCACTTGAACACCACTGTGGGCACAAACATGCATTTCAGAGAGGAAAAGTACCAAGAGAACAAAAGTGCTGTTTTACAGTAGTGCTGTTGTCTCTCTTCCTCCAGCTGATTTCTTTGTGACTTCTTAAATTACCAGCAACACTGCATGTAGATGTATTATTAATTTTTTTCACACCAGTCTTTTCTTACTTTTTTAGCTTCCAAACTCCTTTTATGACCATTTCAATCATGTGCTCCAGCTGGAGACCTATCACAACAACCGTGGGAGCTGTTTTCACATAAACTAGGCAAAAGTCCAGCACATGACTTAGCTGACTGAGTTCGTGACCTGAAGGAGCTTGCTGTGGCTCTGCTACTTGTATCTGTAGTTCTTAAGTCATTACAGGGCTGAAGAGTAGACCAAGTACAGAGCAAATTGGATGCAGTTTATCCCCCTTCATCCTACTTAGAAGTAAATGGAATAAACCAGCACAGCAGGAGTAAATGAGCCATGGAAAAACTGATCTTAACCTCCACCCCCCTGATTTGGCAGCCAGGCACTAGGGCAGGAGACAAGATAATTCCTGTCAGCTCCAGCAGGCTCTGTAATGCAATTTGACAAATCAAATAGATAGCTCTTATTAATGTAACTAAATGAATTATTGTAAATGGGAGAGGTGGGCATTGATCTGATTTCACATATGCATTTTGCTTCGGAGGAAGGGATAACAGCCTTAAATTCAAGCTGCCGCTGCCTGAGGTAAGAAGTCACTGTAATGAATCAGTTCTGCAGTTTCAATATCCCCAAACAACCCATTTACCACCAATATCAATAAAGATAAAAGGGAAATACAGAAGAGCAATGTGGATACAGAGATATCAGTGTTCATACTTGGACATTCAAGTGAATATTCAGGGACAGCTTTTCCTAAATATGAATATCTGTTTTGCTTTCCTGGTGGTAGAATAGTACTAACAAGGATGTGTACATGTTGTCTATTGTGTTGAATATTAAAATCCTGATGAAAGACTACATTCCTTAATAATAGCGCTTCCTACATAAACTGCTTAAATAATATATTTCACAGCACATAAAGTGCAAATACATACATAGCGTCCCCAGAGAAAGCATCCAAGTTCAGGTCTCTAAAATCAGGCACAGCAATTCACAGTCTAAAGAAACATTAATATTCCTGCTGTGTTATCAGGGCTGGTAAACAGGAATAGCCAAGTGTCAAACCTGGATATTTGATTTGAAAATATACTTTCTTACATCTTCATATTTTCACAAATTAGATCTAGAAAGCTACAGGGGAGCTTATGTTCTCCCCTTCTTTCTTGTCTATCCTCAGAGACAAAAATCCCACCATATAGATGCCAAGTACACCGATGCTGGCTGAAGCATGGCATGAAAGACCTTCTTGAAACCTTGAAAAGTGATGGACTTCTGGGAAAGGAGATGAAGCAACTCTTGGCTTCATAGAGCTATCTTTTAAGGTAGGACTAGTAACATATCTTGTTGAGCCACTGTGCTGAATATGTGAGATTCTCTCAAGTGGTTCAGCTATAATGATTCAGCTTTCTGCATGCTGCAAACTGGTGATGTGTTTTCTTTTGTTTCAATCAAATATAACACTTTCCCTGTTCAGATGTGCAAAAATATTGGTAGGGTATCTTTTTATTCTTACCAAACAGAGAGGTTTAGTTTTATTTTTGCATTTATTTTAATTTATTTAATTTGATTACCAGTGAGTATCTGATTTAAAGTGGCAATTTTTCTTCAAGGAGTATTTAAACCATTTTTCTAACATCATAATGGAAGAGTGCTAGTGAAGACTTTTTCCCCAAGTATGCCACGTACAAATGAAATCCATGCCTCGCATGTGTTAGAGAAAAAGTGTGTCTGCGAGTTCAAAATTAGCTTAGATTTCTTTTACTAAAGGGGTTTGATTTGAAAGAATCCCATTCATCAGCTCATTGCTATAAGGAAGACTGTCCACACATGAGAAGAGAAACCCACTCTTTTACCAGTTTTGAGAGTTCCGGACAAGGTTACACCTGAAGATCTTTCTCAACAATTTGCCAAAGTGCCCCTTTAAAGACAGAAGTCCTGGTTGCAAAGAAGGGGGAATCACAGCTGTCAAAAAAGAACATCTTCCCAGTGCAGAGACCTCTGCTACTACTGACAGTCTCCATCAATCTGCAAGTTTCATCTAATTTCAGTAGGAAGTTGTGCAAGAAACATAAGCAGCAGGTAACTCTGAAAAGAAAGCATTATCTTCCCTCTCTCTTCTTCTGCATTTCCGTGGAAGGACATTACAATGACCACTGAAATAAAGAAATCAGCAGGATTGTAGTGGGAGAGAAATTCCAGTTTCTCAAAGTGGATTCATTAAATGAACCTTAGGGTTGCCCTGCTCCCTCCTGTTTTGTGTTTCTGATACAGATATAACAGTTCTGTTACCCAGGCAAAGGTACCCATCCCTCTCCCAATTTTGAGAAAAATGTGATCATTACCCAGCTATCTTTTGCAGAATGAGTTATGGATATCTGTTTGCTGATCCAATAAACAGTGCTGTAGTACACCAGGGACCTTGGATTACTTCTGACTTCATCTCTGCTTTATGTACTATAAAGATGCCTATTCCCTCAACAACCAGTGCTAACAGACCTTCCTAAAATATTGCTGGGCAAATTGCATGGCCTCCCAGATTTAATTAACTGTTCAAGACAGCATATCTCAAATTAGTTTCTAAAATGGACCTGGGGCAAACACTGAAGCAGATGAATGACAGTGTTACTTACCACAGTAAGTCATCAGTGTGTACAGCTTAAACATTGCCTGCTCAGCCTGATGGTAAGGTGGAAATTCACTATTCCTAAGGAGGGCAGGAAGGGAAAATAAGAAAAAAGAAATCTGAATGTAGCCTCCACTTCAGAAAGTCCCTACACCCCTAATTGTGGTGTAGACAGATTCTAGCATGGAAAGGATCTCTATGCCTCTGTCATATCGATGTTCATTGGTCTGCTGCTCACTGCTGCCAGAAACACATTTGCCTTTAAGTACTCTGCATGTGTGTGTGCATGCACATATGTTTATATATGTGTATATATGTATCTATATATATTTTAGCCTGGAAAAAAAGACCCTAAACCTTAGGAAACACTGATGGGATGGGATGGGATGGGATGGGATGGGATGGGAAGGGAAGGAAAGAGAAAAAAAAGGAAACGAAAGGGAAGAGAAGGAAAGGGAAGGGAAGGGGAGAGGAGAGGAGAGGCGAAGATAAAATGAAGGTCTACAATGCAAGACACTCCAGAGGGCTTTGAATAAGTCCTGAAAGTTAAACTCTTCTTCCCCTTAGAGAGGACAGATCAGCAGAGAGAGCAGTCCCCACACTTACACTGGAGGAAGTTAAAATTGGCAATTACTATATCCCCTCATAAAACTCAAATGAGATACCCCTAAAACTCAAATGGGTCTTCACAGGGTGGCTTAAGATGTTCCTGTTTGTTCTCTACTAGTAAAGTCACTAGGAATTGTAAAATCTCATCAGGTGGAGCAAGCAGCACCTCAACCACTATTATTGGTCATCATAGAAACAGGAACAAAACTATGGATTTACCTTTTCCCACCATGCTCTTCTTTTGGAGAGCTGTCATTTTAGGCACAGGGGCCAGGGTCTTGGGATAGCTTCATGTCGCAGAAGAATGCTGAGCAGCTTTGAGCAATACCAGAGAAAGAGAAGGTCTGAGCAGTACTCTTAAACATAAATGATGGAGTTTGCTAAAGCTGGCTTTGAATAAGGAATCCCACAGGTCACTACTGTATAGAGAGCTTTCACATTCCCAGGTGCTGGAAGATCAAACCAGAAGTAAGACTTTGTATTAATTTGTGATTATGTCTGAGTGAAGAGGTAGGTGCTGTCTGCTTGTCTAATGCAAGAGCTTGAACAAGGGACAGCAGAGATAAACTGGGTCTGTAACACTTTAGATACCTGATCTGGGGAGATGGGAGATTACATCCTGATACATTTACAGTGTTCTGCTGCAGTGAATCACTTTAGTCCTTCTCTGTGTTACTCAGTTAAGTAAAGGAGTTCTGATCTTATGCTGCATGGTGTGGATGTTTTCTTTCCCTGACAGCAAAAACTATTTCAGCCATAACTTGTACGGGAGACAGCTAATTTGGTGACTTGCCAGCTTGAAATAAAAATGCAAAAGCTAGCACCTAAAATTTTACTGGCTCTCAATGCCAACGTCAGACTGAAAGAGCCAAAGGAACTGCACTGCCTTTATTAGCAATCTTTATTGCTCAAAGCACTAGAAACTGGGAGAGAAGCAATAATCTTTATTTTCACTGGGTTAGAGGTTCTCTTGGGATGAAAGTATGTATGTGTATTTTCAATAAAAATCCAGCACCGAGCTCATTGCTGTGCCTAGGGAGACAGCGTCTGGATAGCATTATTTCACTGTGTTCAATCCTCTTACTCATTTTTTTCCCCTGTAAATAGTATTCACCATAAAAGATTTTATCTTCAACTTGTGGTTTTGTTTTACATTTTCCTATATATAACTACTAATTTAATAAGCCATTAAATCATATTATACTTATTTAATCTTCTGCTCCCATTGGCTGTGTCTCACCTGATGGGCTTGGGAATGCTTTCAAGTGTCTGTGTGCTGCTGCTTTTGCCCTTATCAACTGCTGCATATCTATGAGCAAGACAGGCACACAGCCTTCTTCCACTCCACCATGCACTGTTTCTACAGACAGAGAAGCAAATTGCTCAGAATAGGTGTTTGCCATGACATACTCTTTTCCTAATCCCATTTCAGACACCTGAGGACCCAGAATCCTGGGAGGTACTTGAGTGCATAGTGACCGCTTAGTCGTGGTGAGTAAAAAGGATGTGCTTATTTGCTCTGACCCAAATGGCACATCCTTAAGCGGTATGTCCTTTAAAGTCTGGGGAATTTGGTTTCTGTAAGAACCTGTGACCATTTGACAGCTGGCCAAAGCATTTGGAGAGCCAGCTGGTGGTGTGCCAGGCCTTCCATCTTCTTTAAATTGTTTCTCCTTACTGAACTTTCTTACAGAAAGTGCCAAGTATCTCCAGTAAGTCTTCATCTTTTAGGTCTCAGCAAAACCCCTCTCAGCAAACTAAAGAATAAATAAGGATTGACTGCACTTGTCTAGCTTGTCCCCCTGCCATACACAGTTCCTTTATCATCATAGTCATGAGTTTCACTTCATAACAGACTACCCCATAGCTTTCCAACTAATCAGGCAGTGTGGTGAGCAGCAGAGCACTGGCATGTTGCTCTCCAGAATAGTATGATACAGCTGCTCAGCAGCTGGAATCCAGAGTTACCAATACAAGATCTGTTTTCTACTGAAAAAAAACAAACAATGCATTCTACTGAGTGTTCACTGGTTGGTTTAACAGTTTATCTGTGCATTTCACATGGAAGTATATAAACCTCACTTCTGGATTAAATAACCTTCTAGATATCTGGAACTCTGCCCACTTGCAAGTATTTTCCTGCAAATTTGCAGGTGTGGCTTGGACCTGAGGGGCTCTGGTTTCTGTTAGGTATGTCAAACCCAACAATGGACAGTATTTCGTCACAGTACGGGACCTGTCAGCAGAAGCTGACAAATTTCTCTATGAGTGCTTATGTATAATTTTTGCAATTAAATAGGCCCAAGGCTGTTTTAGAAGTATATAGTGCTCTTCAAAAGGCATGAGTCTGTTGTCTGTATTACCTGTCCTGCAGAAGATAAGACAGCTGAGGGGAAGAGAGTGATCCAATATTTGGGTCTCTGTGGTACAGAGCTCCAGAGAGGCTCTGTATGCATGAAGAGAGCAACTTAGAAAAGCTGTTTTTTTCCAGTGAAGGGGAAAGAGGGGTGAGCCAGAGCTTTTTCAATGTGAGAGAAACCAACATAACTTCTGTACTGTTATGATCTAAATGCTGCCCTGGGAGTCTTAGGGTGAGTGTGAGATCATGCAGAATCTCCAGAAAAGAGAAGCATCCCAATAATTCACCCTAGACAACCAGAACAAGTGATGGATGTTGCCCTGACCACAACAGGTTTCCAAAGAACAGCAGTGTCATTAGAGCAGGAACATGTTTTGCCTCAGCTCCCAAAGAGTAACAGAATTAGCTCTGAGAAAGTCAGGCACCCCTTGATGAGATACCTGAGAAAAATGAGATACAGAATTGTTGCTCTCTCTTTTACTTGCATTTCTATGGTTGGACTTCTGTTTGTCAGGTAGGCACGAGTTAAGAGACCATTAAAACATTTTAATGGCTGTCTCAAACAGAATTATATTCTTCAGCAAAATTTTTGTATTCATCTGCCTTCCAACCTGTTGGCTTCACTCCCAAGGGGAAGTCTAGACATAGGTGTGGTAATAGCTCTTCATTTGTACTGTATTGTTGAGAAAACGAGATCATCTTCATGCATTCACAGCTCTAACAAAGCTTCACCACCACCTGTTGCTTTAAATCAGCCTAATTTGAACAACGCGATCATATGTAGAAAAAATTCAGATAGCCTAAAAAAAAATGGGTATAGTAACAGAAGCAATCTAGATGTAGCTTCACAGTCCATTGCCTAAGCTAATGAAATCTTTTGCTGGGGCAAGGTTGCTTTCAGCTACCTCTAAGTTTAATCTCCTTTTGTTATCCCCAGAGCTAAAGCAAGGGCTGTTACCCAAGAAGCAAGACTGTGCATAGGCAGAGGGCAAGGACAATATGACTAGTTGGAAAAAAATAAATTTCACAAGATCTCCAAGTGTCTCTCTGCAATACTGATAAGTGAGATGTAGCCATACCAGTCAGGTCATAGAAATAACAAAATGATAGAATAGTTTGGGTTAGAAGACACCTTTAAAGGTCATTTAGTCCAGCCCCTCATGCAATAAGCAGTCACATGTTTGATTAGGTCAGGTTGCCCAGAGCCCTATCCAAACTGATCTTGAATGTTAACAGGGATGGGGCATCCACCACCTTTCTGAGCAACCTGTTCCAGTTTCACCACCCTTATAGTTAAAAATTTCTTCCATATATCTATTCCCTTGGGTTTCTTTCAAATCCAGTTGAGGGTGAGGCTGTTCTTATAGCATGAGTGTTGATCTGAACTCACAAAAGCTCACCTCCTAAAGGCTGGAACTCCAGATGTTATTCTCTTTCTGGTTCATTCTGTTGGACACAATATATTATTTGTCACATGGACACAGTGCAACCTCCTCAGAATCATCAGGTTAGAGTAAGTCCCCTAGAGAATGGAAAAGTTAAAGTGAAAAATCAAAGAGAACACTATGCTAAAACTGAGTGTTTAAAGTATAGCAAACTTATTTAAGAGTATAGGAAATTCAACTGTGACAAGCCAGTGGGAATACTTATACTGGAACAAGTGCACTTGGTTTAATGGATTATGGCTACTACCATCCTGACATGTGGTATCTGCAGTTCACCACACTAAATTCATTTACAGAACTAATGGGCAATACCATTGTTGTGGACACACATGGCTGAGAAAAAGGAATACTGATTGATCTAAGCAGGTCCAGCAGTGCTTCAGATACTGCTTTTAAATGTATTAAATAGGGTACAGCAAGAGTCAAAGTAATCTTTGATTTGTTGCTCCTTGGACTGATTTCCTTTTGCTGGGTCCACTCTTGAATACGTATGAGAGTATGAAGGAATGAAAGGAAAAGGGGATAGTTTATAAAAGCCATATGTTAGTAATTCTTTTCCAGACTCCTTAATATAACAAGGTGCCAACTACCAGGCTTTCACATCATCTTGTTATCCCCCTTCTAAAATTCTGAAGCATTAAATAGCCTGCTTGTATCCTTCACTTCAAAACAAGGAGTTATTTCACAATTCCTCTTAACGTGTGCTTCTCAGAATACTAGGATTAACTTGTAAGTGCTTAAAAATGAAATGCCTTTGAAATGGGGTTTACATGCATCCCATAGCTTTGCCAGATTGAGCAGAAGATATTAGATACATTAATTTGATAGTATCCATCCAGCCAGTGTAATAACGCCATTTATCATGCTGTAACACAAAGCTCCCAAATTACTTTACAAAACAGTTACAACTCACAAGATAAAAATGCATAAAAGCATTTTACCTTTAGCTTTTGCAATTCGGTTTCCATTTGTTTTACACAAAGGTTTACACCCTCTTTTATTGATAGCTATGTAGAACATTGCTTTGTAATAAATAGTCTAATCTAATACATGACATCAACATATGACACCATAATGTCAAGAATCAGATATTTCTCAAGCTAATCATTCAGGTTGCTATGCAGTCATAATGGTGAAATTATTTCATAAACAAGTATGTGCCTCACAAATATTCATAAGGCTATTCTTCCTCTTTAGTATGAAACATATCTGAGACATCCAGCTGGGAATGCTGCTTGAAAATAAAAATGTCTAAGATTTCTTGCATTCATCTTAAAAGGGTATTTTTCATATTTAGTGATTTACCCCATTTCCTACTAGTAATTTCCTACTAGTAAAATGTACTACTGAGTAATGTAAGCTTATCTGAAGATCAAACTTATTATTAATTATATATATTTATATGTTTTATATTATATAAATATTGTATATAATATAAAAGATAACATATATAAATAGTATATATATTAACTTATTATTATAGATATAATTATATACTAAATTAAAAATAAGACTAATCCTTAATCCTGATACATTCAAGTGTTTGTAGACAATCATCATATTTCTCCAGTTCCAAGATTATTTTCCAAGTTACCAATATTTAACTCTCTGGCTTTCCCTCAAATCCAATACTTCTTGTCCCAAGCTAAAAATTTCATCTCTTTTAAAATACTCTCTGCACTTAGATCTAAAATGGCACTGCTGACATTAGTATTATCAGTAGTTATAGAAATATGGAATTTCTTCACATTCTGTTTATAGAACCCAAACTGTTTTATATTATATCATATTCTCACTTGTCATAAAATGGTGGGGCTTCATCAATTCATGCCCATCAAGGACTGCTATAGTTGTTCTAATTTCTTGCTAAAAGAAAAGCAACAACTATTGCACATTTTAGGTTGGAAAAGTACAATTCAGTTCTGTTTTCTGTGTCTAGCATCACATGAGTTAATCTGATCAGATGTAGAAAGTAAACAATCAGAGTTGATTTCTTAACAGTAAAAAACCCCCAGATTAATTATGTGATTTTGTACATAGTTATGTATATTCGCCCACACATATATGTACGCCTGCACTCCTATATGTATGATCCTAGTCCTGCAATTTTCTTCTGTGTGAAAAATTCACTCAATAGTGATCAGTAGGATTTTGTGCTCCAGTAACAACAGCTCCTGTCATTAAGATTTAGGGTGCATGGGGCATTTGTAATGGAATTATAAAATCTATTTGTAAAAGAATGATTGATTCAATTCATTACCAGTTTTCAGTATAAAATAAATTTTTTTCAAACCCTACGAAAGAAGTCATGAGGCAAATCCAAGTGATAATAAATCTCTTGTATAAATGTTAACAAAATGGAGTCAACATGCAAAATTCACTCTGCATTGCCACATTGAATACCCTATAAATAAAGCGCATTTTCATTTTCACTAAGTAACAATTCAATGAGTTAAAATAATTCAATGTAGCTGAAAATGCTTAAAAGCTAGCTACAGCAGAGTGCACAGTAAAGGTCCTTATTGACTGATTAGCAATTTGTTTCTACAAACACTGCACAGTAGTTGCCCTGCTTTGCAGCAGGCTATTAGAGCCTAATGAAAAATGTGCGTTTTCATTAGAGTTAATGGTCTTGAACAGAAGACCTATGCTTCTGTGAGGCCTTATTCTGTACTTAAATTATGGATTCGTGTCTGTGATTATAGCTGATGTACCTTGCTTGTATAATATATGCATACTGCAGAGTTTTGTGTTATGGTGTGACTCCAGTGAACATGAGGAACAAACACAATCTGTTGCTCTCAGATGGTGAAGGCACTGTCCTGTTAGATGAGGCAGTAAGCCTCTGTAAGTAAATGGGCTGAGGCCTCAATGGCAAAAAAAAAAACAAACATTTTTTCCTTTATCTGGATGTTTTTCTGCTTTTGCCATTTTGGGCTCTCACTGGACATAAAAACATCAACACAGGAAGTGATCTGTTGTACATGAAGTTGAAGTTAAGAAGTGACATAATAAGGAATCGTGCCGTAGGTGAAGTTCAGGATTAATGAGAGACGACCACATGGGCTGGGGATACAGCTGCACTGGGTACCAGCTCAGCTAACAGCAGCTAGTCTTGTACAAATCCACAGTAACAAAAAGCTAAAGATAATCTAAATAGCCAAGTAAAACAAAAGAGGTTTTATATTACTGTTTAACATATGATAACAGAGGCAGAGAGACCACAACTAAGTGATCTTTCCCAAGTCTTATCTGAACCATCCATAATACTTTCTTCTTCTATCCTACTACTACTACCTTACCATAATACTGTTCTGTTTTGTAATACTAGGTAACATGTTTTGCACGCTATTCCATTAAAATCTTCCAAATCAGCTGGTCATTTTCACAATACAGTCACATTTACATTACCAGCAAGATGCTTCTTAAAATCTTCAGTGTCTACTTTGTTTGCATCAGTCATTGCAGATTTCCAGTTACACATCAGTAAGCATACATTGGGCTGATTTTTGAGTGGAGCTGCATGTTTTCCCTCATACGTTATTTCATACCTTTTTGGGGTATGATTTGAGATTACATGGGTCCAGACTAAGCAAGTAAATCCTTGAGTTAACGTAAGTATGTGAAGACATATAAGTGTATGTGTACACACAGGATATATGGGGTTTGCATATGACCAGTTGTTTACCTGATTTGGCTTCATGTGTTTGAAGCCAGTTTTCACAGACATCTTTGGTCTACATACACATGAATTACCTGACATATACATATGCCTGAGATAATTACATTATATATATATATATATATGCCTGACTTTGAGACTTGCCTTTATTTTCCTTCAGCTTTTCTTACATCCTGAGAACTGCAATGCCTAGCCTTTATCCACTTCTGGTTCACAGTTAAAGTGGAATTCCCAGAACCTGCTATCCTAACAATAATAGAACTGTCACTTTTCCTCCATTTTTCCTTTTTCATTCCTTAGGGATGATTTCTGGAGTGTTCTTTATTTTCTTGTCTTCTGTTTACCCTTCACTTTTCTTTCAGTTCTTCAACTGAAACAGGATTTGTAGTGATAATGATGGTAACAATAGCAGAACTGAATGTGATGAATTTTTGTGCTCTTAAGATTTTGCTTCCTGTAAAAAATTGCTATTGATTGTTCATCAAGGTATCCGCAGCAAGCCATTATTTATATCCATTCTAGTTCAGACTTCTGAGAGGGAATTACGTGGCTGATGATGTGAACAAGTGTTCTGTATTTGGAATGTTATTTTTTGATTGCTAAGCTTACAAGAAACTCTTTTATTAACTTCTTAATTCTTGATCTTTTTGTTAAGAATCAAAATTTCTGAAGTTAATCTCAATGAAATAAGTATCTGTTTTCTTAAAATAAGAAACATACGAAGGGAAGAGGACATTCTCGTCCTGTCTGAATGCACTGAGCACCTCAGTTTTATGACTACCATCAGGTAGTTATAAACCCATAAACGCAACCCATATAATCTAACTCTGCAAATTATAGAGCAAATTTCTATACCTGTTGATAAAACATTGCCTTTAGCCCTTGTGTGTATGGATACATCCAAAATATTCATTTAACCTAAAATTTTCTCTAGTCTCCAACTGAAAAGTGAGCAGTTGCAGTGGCTAAACAGTGATCAGAGGATGACTGGTTATAGTCCAAGGACTGGTAATAATGTATACTGAGCAGTGCAGCATAGCAATTTGTCAGTTCTTCTCCAGTGAGCCACAAGTGTTTCAGAGCATTTATAATGATCTGTTGACCTGGCAACTGATGTTTCAGGGCAAGCTCATTCATACTGAACACAAATATACTTGGACCAAACCAGCCCATGCTGAAAACAGAGGCTCCTCAGATCTCTCCATAGGTGCTGTTCATTTGCAATACAGAAGGCTTCTGCTTTATCTCCTATTTTAATAAACTTTGCATAATAATCAAAATACAGCATGTCTTCCTCTAAAGCTAGAATCCTCAAAAGTCTCAAAGATCCAGTCTTCTCATTCTGTCACTTGCATTGTTCCCACTGCTTCATCTTCTACTCATGGTTTTAATGGCTGGATATCTTTTTACAGCAAAAGCCATGTCTTAAAAAACACACTATGGGGAGTTCACAGACAATCACATTAACTGAGAATATAAATTATATCAACAGAACTGATTTACTCATCCTGATTGTCCAAGTACCACCTACCACAGGGCTTCTCAATCTCTTTTAATTAGGACAACTGATCTTTATGAAAATTGCATAGGCCAGCTTATGCTGTCCTGTCTCTGTAGCTTTTATTTACAATCAAAAGGAAATCAGACTCAGTTTTGTTTAATTTTGCACATTATCTACTTGCATGCAAGCTTACTTGCATGCAAGTTTCCATGTACAGAATAACATACAGATTTTTACGATTATTGCTTCAGTTGTGTTACACATTGCCTGACAATGTCTCACACAGTTGAATAAACCCTAACCTATGGCCTTCAAAGGTATGAATGAAGAATTAGTCATTGATTCAATTATTTGTGATATAAGCACAGACACAGAGGTCTGACACATAGGACTACAAGAAAGAAGTAAGACATGGTAGCAAGGTAAGGCATGTTTATAGGCAGGAGCTTGAGGCAACATCTTAATTTGGGGCAGGTTGGAATTAGGAGGTGACTAAGTCATGGAAGTTTTCCTCAGTTCTTATCATGAGCTGTGGAGGTTCCTAATCAAAGGGTACAGAGTCTTTTCTTTCCCACTCCCAACTTATCAGGATGAATCTAGTCCCACCTCTGAAGAAAGGGATCTTTTGGTTTGGTTTGGGAAGTGTTTTGTTTTCATTTGAAAATAACATGGAAAATTTGGGGTTTACATGCTCCCTTTTGTGGTAAGGGAAGTATATATCTTTCACTTCCATGTAATGCTATTCAGTGTTAAAAATGTATCTGAAGTCTCAAAGGGAATTTGGTGGTATTCTCTATTGGGGGAAGTCTCAAAGGGAAATTGGGGGAATTCTCTATTGGGGGAAGTCTCAAAGGGAAATTGGGGGAATTCTCTATTTCAATAGATTTTGTAGCTTAAATAATAATACCAAAGTTGTTTCTCCTTTTCTGTCTAATAATTCTCTCAACAGAACTTGTACATTTGAAAACACAGCTTTATGTTATCTTTAACTCAGCATGATTTTTATGCTTCATGCAGGAGAAGCTCTTCAGTTCTTCAATACCTGTTCTTTCAGGGACACATTATTTTCCATGCACATGAAATTGTTGGAAGCTGCACATCTCAGAGAAAACTAACATGATAAATATGACTGCACTGCTGTTCTCTCTGAGAATATAGATATTTTCTTTGCTTATAATCTCTATTATTTTATAAAAAGTGAAAGGAAGAAAAGGCTATTACTAATTTTTAACCCATTACATTTCCAGAAACTGGCATCTGGTTTCATGCTTTCTTGAAAGAATGGTAGTCATAGAATAATATTCCCAATGGCTAATAGCTAGGCTGGCTTTCTGTAATGAACTTGGTTGACCTTCAAAGAAAAAGAAAATTGCATTATGCCAGAGTCCAGATGCTCTGCCTTTTTCCATAACAACTCTTGCTTATATAGAAGCTTAAGGATATGAGGCTGCTAAAGGAAATCCTAGAGAGATTACAGGACATATGATGCTATGTAAAACCTTAAAATATAGAGGACAAAAGAACCCACTGTAATTTTTTTATACACATATATCTGCTGCTTGGTTGATATTGCTATAATGCATCTTAAATTGCTACCGTTAATTTAGCGCATTACACATCAATTACTTACAGCTAGACACAGAAGCATTTGTCATAAGCATTAGAAGAGAAGAAAAATGGCTCCTACTAATACTATTGTGTGTTTAATTTTGCTACATAATGTGACCCAAGTCATTAGTCACTGATGTATTTCTTTTTGGAAAGAACAAAAGATCAATTATACTGTTGCCCAACAAAATTATAAAATATGCTTATTTTCTTCTGCATAACACAAGCTAACAGTCACAACTGAAGAGTCTTTCTTGCACCCTGAATCTGTAACTTTTACCAGAAGACCAGAAAAGTCTGCTTCCTCTAATGTGGTTCTTTTCCCTCTCTTCTGCCTCCCAAAGAGCACCTAACAACAATCTGCAAGGGTACGTATACTAAAGGAACTGTTATACTGGCCAGGAGGAGATGGCTGCTGCACTGGGTGAAGCTCAGGATCACAGAGCTGCTGAGTCTGGAAGACATGACTGAAGAGTGTCTAGCCCAAGACCCAGCTCAAGCAGGGCAGCTGTAGGACGTTGCCCAGGATCATGTCCAGTTGGGCCTTGGATACCCCAAGAGTGGAGAATACACAGCCTCTGTGGGCATCCTGTGCCAGTGCTTGACATCTCCCATTGTAAAAAAAAAAGAAAAAAAAATCTTTAATTTAAATGGGATTTCCTGTATTTCTGCTTGTGCCTGTTGCCTCTTGGCCCATCAGTGTGCAGCACAGAGATGAGCCTGGCTCTGCCTTCTTTAATTCCACTACCCTCACCTCCACTTCAGGTAATTTACACACATGAGTAAGATCCCCTGACCTGTGTCTTCTCCAGGCTGAACAGTCTCAGCCTCTCATAGAAGTGACACTCCAATCTTTAATCATCTTTGTGTCTCTTTGTTGGACAAAATCCAGTACATTCATGTGTCTCTCATACTGGGCTCAGCACTCCAGGTGTGGCCTCCACAGTGCTGCATGGAAGGGGAAGGATCACCTCCCTCGACCTGCTGGCCATGCTCTTTCTAATGCAGCCTAGGATGCCAGTGGCTTTCTTTGCCACAAGGGCATATTGCTGGATCACGGTCAACTTCACTGATCTCTAGGGCTCCCAGGTCCTTCTTTGCAAAGTTGCTGTTGTGCTATTTTAGCTAAATGTACATTACTGTCTACTGTGCATGCAGGAATGAGAGAAATAATGCCATGGGAAGCATAGGATTCTTACAGTTTTCACAAACTGAGCAGGTGCTTTATGTCACAGTTTTTACTCACTGTGGGGAAACAGAAAAGCAAATAAATGCTCTCTTGTGAACACATTTTGTTAGGACCCAAGCTCAGTGCCCAAACCCTTCTGCTTTGCCTGTGGCTAGAGCTGGATGGGGCTCTTTCACCTCTTGGTAAGCAGGTCATGATGAGGCATGAATGGTAATTTGCTGTCTTAAATAAACAAATGAGTGATGACTGTGGAAACAGAATATGCAAGTTATAGTTTGCCTGGAGAGATTTAATTTCTCCACTGAACATTCTCATTCTCAGCATCTGAGCTTTGTACCCAGTGATTAATCTTCCTGAACATCAGGCTGCTTGTAACAGGTTCTGGAGGTTCCTATCTGGAGCATGCAGCATTGTTAATTAGCAAATCCACAGACCATCTGACGTGCATGATTCCTAAATGAACCTGATTTATTAAGTATGCTTATTAATGCCTTTGCAGTCAGATACACAGAAATATTATGGGTAAAACATTGGCTACACCAAGGAAGAATAATTAATCTTGAAAATAAGCCAGTAGGGAGTGGGATATAAATCAAAGCATCTGCTATATTTCACCCTAAGTCTAAAGGAAAATTTTTGTTGTCTTTGGTTGAATGCCCTGTAGTAAAGCTCAGCCATGTTTGCAGCAATGCCCAAATACTGTATGATATGGAAAGAATTTATGGATCCCCATATATTTGATGAAGTAAAAGTTGCAGTGATCAGATTACTGTTTTTTGCAGACAGATACCAACATAAATAATGTATTCTATAATAATACAGTAATCAACTTTTGCCTAAGTAAGTGTATGATGGATGTTCTATTTACCTGTAGTATCTAGTATCTGGCCATTGATGGATTTAATTTACCTATGTTTTTAATGCAAAGGACTGCATAAGGACTCATCTATGCTAAAAGGTATTAGCATAATGCCCCTGACTGCATAAAACATAGAAATCAATAAAAACATGGTTTGATGCTAAAAGCAATTAAAATATTGTAAACAAATGAGGTGGATAGATAACAGAATAATAGAAGTTCCCAGAATTTGAAAGACACAAGTCTGAGTGTCTCCCTTATCATTCTGATGCAATTCAAGTAGGAACCAAGGAGGCACTTCATATTTTGAAATATAATCGATATAATATATAGAAACTTTTCTATGCAAGTTTTTTCTAACACTGAAAATAGCTCATTCACTTGTCACACCACCTAGCCACTGGTTCTGCATCTGTCCAGAAAGACAAGGAGGCCACTGTACAGGAGAAATAGTGCTTCCCAGAATACACTACCAATGAATCCTGAATTAGACTCCGATCAAGTTCGAAGGCATGCTCTGACTCTGATGGAAGACAGGAACTGTTCATAGCTATCTGGTTTTAATGTATAGGTATTAACATTTTGCTATATGTCCATTGATAATCATGGATGCAAGAAAGCTAAACAACATCATTACAAACTGAAGATATTTATTGCCCTGATGATGGGAATAGGAGAGGCAGAAAGCCTCAAAACCAGCTCATGTTTCTTGATTCCTCTTTCTTAATAAAGTCTGTGACTACTGGGAGCTAAAAAAGGTACGAAAATATACATTGAGACTGTTACTCTGTTTTGTCTTTAATAGATTTGTGCTGTATATCTATTCTTACTATATTCACAAAGTAAGCAGCTGCCTTATGTCACAGTTTTTGCTCACTGAAGAAAAATTGTATATAAATGCTCTCTTGTGAACACATTTTGTTAGGAGCTATCACACAGTGACTTGCTAAGGATGTACTTCTAATGCAGTAGCTCCAGCCATTTAAAATTATCTAGCAGTAGAAAGCAATTTGCATCATTTGATAAATATTTGCTCAGAAATCTCTTCAGAGGTTTCTTCAGACCTTGAAGAACAATGATAGCAGCCTCGCTCTGCCCACCATCGGAAGAATGTGGATAGAATCTTGTAAACCACAGGTATGTGATTAGAAAAGTTCTAAGTTACTCTGGAGTATAGCTCAGCATACAAAAGCCACAGACAGGGACAGTGTGAAGTATTCCAGGTCATTGCTAAAGTTAGCACCTCAGGATAACAACTCCAGAATTGGCCCAAACAGAACTACCACTTGCTTTTATTTTATTTTGAGACAAAACCAGCTGGCATCTGTTGGGTTGGTAAGGCCATAAAAGACCAAGCTTCCTGACATCAATGTGCAACAGCTGCCAATGACAATGAATGACAGAGTTCATATCAGAGATGTGATTACTTTCAAAAACACTCTGAAAAGCATCCAGATATCTTGCTGTCTGTCATTGCCACCATGAGCTTTGCTTTAAACTGCAAAGAACACTTGCTGCCTTCTGAAATCAGAGAAGGATGTAGCATTCCAGTGCAGATCCTACCAGTTCTACTCCTGCCCCTCGCAAGGACATCACACAGCCCCATTCCACTGATAAAAAGGCAGTTGTTTACCTTAGCTGCTTTAACCAGGGAGCTTTTCTTGCACCCTGTAGGGACAGAGGGTCTGAGGACAACACTTGCCAGTCTGTGCTTCTTCTCTCATCAGCATAACTCATGCTGTGCTCTTAAGCAACAATTATCATCAGCCTACATGCTTTATTTTTTTTTGGCACAGAGACAGAAGAATAGAAAAATCTTCAGGATGAAACCAAAAAAATATTTACTTTGAGAGGTGCTGGATCCTTATCACTTTTCTAGTGAAAATGAGGACATAAGCCCTTTTTACCTCCAGTCAGATCCATTAGGAGCAAATTGCACTAACCTCTATGCTAGGATTAAGTGGGGATGTGAATAATCTAAGACTAAATAGAATTTCAATTATCATTTAGATATTGCCTTCTGGGAACTTTCTATTCACTCTACTTTTCTGTCAGACCTTATATAGCTCATAGTTTTCTTTGAATATAGATAACTTAAATGGATGTAATCCATTAATATATAATTTTATCTAGCAAATAGGACAGTAAGTGTTTATTATTATAGTCATGACCTACACTAAGAGCATTAAATAAGATATATGCAGTCATTTTAAATTTTTACAACAATGCTTCACAGAGTATAAGCATTCTAAGAATTATTAGGATAAAGATGTTATTAATAAATATTCTGAGAATCACTTTATGCAGGCTTTGGAAAAAAAGCAATGATTTGTTAATCCAGCTCATCAGATGATTTCTAGAACTTTACAGTGGCAGGACATACATTCTTCTTCACAGTCTGGGTCACAGCTTCTTACTGAAATCTGATAATAATTCATTTCTTATCAGTCCTCCCACAGCACACTATGCATATTGTCCACTACATCTTCACTCGCAATTAAACATCATCTGTGGTACCTACTGCAAATCCAAATATACTGGCAAATAAAAACACATAAATGCATTTGTATATATAAATACAGACAGATATATAAATACATTTCTATATACAAATACATAAATACAAAAATTTTGGTAAATAAATACAAACTTTTTTGTGATCTTTAGATAGGAATGACGGCACCCAGCCACCCATCTTCTTTCTATTAATGCACAAGAACTCCTTAGTAAAACATTTTTAAGAGACAGAAACACTGGCCAGGGTGGTTGCAAACAATTCTGAGTGGACTGCATTTCCTTTCCACTACCCTGGAGCAACACCTTCAGCACATATACAATGCTTTTCTTGTCTCTGCCCCTCCTAGGTCCACCTCTAGTAAGCCATAATGTTACAACAGCAGCTTTCTGCCCCTACCACCCTCTGCAGTCTCCCAGCACAGATGAGGGGTCTCAGGGAAGTTAAATGTGCCACAGTCCTCTCAGCAGGGATTGATATTACAGGAGCCTGAATGGCAACAAAGATCTTGTCCCAGCAGCAGCTTACAATAAGGAGTTTCCAGGAGTATTTCTTTGAGAGGTGGATTGCAGTGTGTCTCCATGCTTGACTTTGCTCTTCAACGTCTGCATTCCATTTCTCACACTCCTCGGCTATTCTGCATGGAGCCAATGCAATACTAATCTGAACAAGAATATAGCACAAAATGCATACTGTGGGACTTCCCTAGAACTCAGCATCATTGCTGTTTGCTTTAAAAAATCTGTTTTCTATTTCTTTACTGGACCCTGTGTTACAGGTTGGAGATTAGATCCACAGTATAAGTTTGAGTACTTCTAACTTGTGCAGTGCAACTCAGAAGAACAAGGTCAAATATCTTGCCATCCTTACGTAATTAATGGAGAGAATTAGGCACAGTTCCAAAGGGCAATCCAAAACTATCCCATGCACTGCATCGAAAGCTAAGAAAGTATAGTTAGTTAAAATTTGCACCTCCTCCCTAGAGTTTGTACACTATTTCCATTATCGAGTGAGGTGCCCCTTCCTAGTGGGAAGTGCCTTGAGATGCTTTCTGGAAGAGGAAGCCTTAGGTCCTGAACCATGTCAAAAGTATATTTTTCTGAAGAACAGGTCCTCACTGTATGTCTACAGTGATCTGAGTGAGAAAAACATCTGTGAAGCTTCTGCAGCTCACCAACCAGGGAAGTAAGAGCCTTAAAGGCTGAGAAAAGACATGTAAATACCTTACTTTGTAACCTACAGATTAAAACATTAACCTGGAGGTTGAAAGGCCTGGGCTCTGGTTTACACGATGAACAAATCCCAGTGGTCTGGCCAAGTAGTCTTACGCTGCTGGACTACAGGCATCTTGTAAGGCAGAGTACATTAAAAAGAAATGTTCTGTGAATCTTCATAGCACTGGTAAGAAAGATGTCTGCCACTCTAAACTGTATATGATGCACTAAAAATACTTTCAATTTCAATGATGCCTCCCTTTGGAAGAATAAACCTGATAATTACAGTGCAAATACTATGGTGGGTTGCTAAGCGAGCATCAAAATGCTGCCTCTACATCTCCTTTCCAAAGCTGTGTTGCAATAGTCTTTAAAAACTTATATACTTGCTTTAATTATGACAGAAAATGAAATATTTATATTACTCTCATCTTTACCAGATGTAAAGGGATGGGGTATTTGAACAGGATCAGTTTATTATACTGACAATAAGAAAGCCTAAAATTAGAAAACAATAACTGAGTTTCACAGCAGCTCCAAAACTCTGAGTTAAATTAGACAGTCCCCGAATATGTCTGTTGCATTATTTTAGTAAGCAGAATTGTTCTGCTTAAGAAAGAAAACCCTCGTTTTATAAGACAAGGCACTTTAAAATAATTAACTAACTAACTAAATAAATAAATAAATGAAAGCACAACACTGCTGAAAGAGCTGATGTTCTCTTTGTTTGCAAGTGCAGTGAATAACCAGCTTATGGGTAGCCTGCAGAATAGATTTTAAATTGCCATTAGAGAGGCCACTAAAGATACATCTTTTAGAATAAGTAACTTTATATGAACTCAAAGCCACAAAAATACTGGTGCTTGTGACATTCCTCTTCTCTGCAACCACTCTTGATTTGTGATCTGTGTATTAGGTGTATGTAAAGCAATATCATGCAGAAGACTTTTTATCTTTTTGTGCCTGGCTTTGCAAAAGCATCTGAACTCCTTAAATTTCCTCTTCATTCCAGCTGCACTCTTCTCTAAGGCAAGAAAGTGGCTTATAAAATGTTTTGAAAGTTAATTTTGAACCAGTACCAGAATGGCTTTTAAAAGCAAGCCTCTACTATAAAATCCTGCTTCCAGCTACAATTTGATGATGTTTAATGGCCATCCAACAATTATGCACTCTGTACCCACAGAAAAAGAAAGTGTATACACAAAGAACTCTCAGTATTTTCATATCCCAGCTAGCAACAGCTCCAATTGTAAATGTAGCTCCTTAAGTATATGTCAAAGAATGGAGAGGACAGGTCAGAGGGGCAGTTGTTTGCGTCATCACAGGTTTCACTAGACAGAATGCATTAAGAATATTTATGAGTTGGAGGAGCAGAGTCGCCCGTAATGCAATTGCAGCTCATTTAATTGAGAAAAGGGAATGAAAAACGCTTACCTCAACATGTCTGCTTAAGCTGTCTTCTGATTTACTCCATTTGTATCAATACAGGAAGTCAAAGAGGCAAATTGAATTTATGGGCCAGTGGAAGATAAACCAATTTTCTCTGGAGAAACCCAAGTAACATAGCTCATATCTAAGCTGCCTCTTCTGTTTTCACATCAGTCACTGTACACAGCATTTTACAAAGCAGTAAACCAATTTAAATGATCCGTACATGTCAGCTATTGTACTGCTCACGTGTCATCCCTACTGTGCAACTTTGCTCCTTGCATGACTGCTGCAGCACCACAACTCACTACCTCAGCCTTCTACCAAGGCTGGGTGTCCCAAAACAGGCATCTACACTCATCTCAGGTCTTGGTGGCTTCTGTAAGGACCTGCCATGGTGCTGGGCCCTCCTAATCCCCTCTTTTCCTGTAAGCCTGCTCACTTGTGAAGTGATGCCCGGCTGTCAGGACTAACAAGTGCTCCCAGCCATCCCATAGTACCAATTTCATTACAGTCTTGCCCCACCACCACTCCTGGTCTTTCTCTTAGGTTAGCAAAAACACATGTGCCTCTTTCAAGGCTGCTTGTTCTAAGCAGCTTTTTCAATTATCACAATCAATTTCAACTGAAAAGCAATAGTGTGTCAAAGAAAAAGCTTCAACATAAACAGGCATGTGTTTGAAAATACAGCTGACATGGCACAAGCCTTTCTAGACTTGGCATTTTTTTGACAGGAAATGCCAGACTTATCAGAACTGAAATGTTCTGGGGAATATGTTGACAAAATGTCCAACTGACTTGAGGATATTCCCATGGAAGTCTGATTTGTCACTGCTCCATCTGCCCTCTCCTCTTTCCTCCCCTTTTCTCTCCTGTGGCTAACACAGCAGGGAGCTGGGAAACCAGGAATAAAGCAGTAAGCAGCTCCAGAGTCCTATGGACCCCATGAAGTGTGTTCTGCTTTTGAAACAGTTTTTTAGAAACTTTCTTTCACAGTGAGCCATGATCAGAAGCTAACCCAAGGACCTTCACACCCACAGTGGCATCCTCCCTTTTGAGACAGATGCAGCGCACTTTGGGCATCATTACTGAGCTGTCCCATATAGGCCAATGTGTAGGGGAAACGAGAGTGAATCGCAGTCACTGAAGAAAATCCTAACGCACAAGAGAAACTGAGACTAGGTAGTGCACAAAGTTTACCTTTAAAGAGACCAGTGAAAAGGTCACAAATGTGAGACTGTGTGACATATATCCTCATAAGACCACCGACTCAGGGAATGATTTTTCAATACCAGATCAGATTTTCAGTTGGTATAAACCACCTCTGAAGTAAACAGAGTTATGCTGATTTGTGCCAGTGAAAGGACTCAGTGCACTTGCCAATAAGCATTCTGGTTTTAATTTCAATTAATAGCTCAGAAACATATATTTATTTTGTAGCTACTCCATATTCTGCATATACCTGCATTTATCCAAGCCAGAAATACACCCTTGCAACTTTAACTGGTGATTACCATACAAATTTCTGGTAGCAAGCAGTAGATAACTATTATTCTATCAAGATCTGATTTGTCTGTTTTAATCAATGCTAAATGTTTTCAGATGGCTCCAGTTATTTAGCTGCTTGACTGATGTCATTCCTATCATTAGTGGCATCCTTAATGCATATCAAAAGCATGGTTAGTTAGAAAGGACCCTTATAGCCATCCACTGCAGCACTCCAGCTGTAGGAGTCATCCCACCATGTTTCCATCATGGCAGCTATGTCACAGTTTTCCTGCTGCACAACGAATTCCAGCTCCTCCTGTTTGTTGACCATGCTGCATGCATTGGTGAAGATGCGCTTCAGCTGGGCTATTGATGCTGCCACATTCTAAGGGGGGAAAGCTCTGATTCCTTGTGACCATTCTTGGGCACTTCTATCGATGTGTGGTTTCTAACACATCAATAACCCTTGTGTCTTTCCTGCCACATGACTCTCCATCCCCTGCCTCCACTGATGCAGCAGACCAAAGGACCTCGCTAGCACACTAACCCTCAGACATTGTCATGCTGCCCCTAGGCTTACCCTTAGCAAGCCCGGTTTTATTTCTTCCCCTTAAGAAGATGTGCAATAACTCTGAGACTCAAAAGAAGGCTGTATTACAAAGATGTTCCTGCATTATTCAGTGAGTGAGAAGATGCTTAGTGTAAGGAAGCAGTGATAGACCTATTAAGAAAAACGGTAAATAAAATTAACCTTGATGTTGAGCTAACAAGAACGTGCAGTGTCTGGCTGGGTCAGGATATTGACAGAGCTCACTCTCTTCTTGAAGAAGACCACATAAAAACACCATATAGCAGACATACTCTCAGTTACTCCCTCAAAACAGACAAAAATCACATCCACAGTAGGAAAAGAGAGACTCTACATACATCAAAGTACAGATTACAGGGGATTCTGTCTCTGATTTATAAAACATATAATTAGAAACTCTTTGGGCTTTCCCCTGTTAAGTGTGTTTTGGATGCTTAGCTTTGACAACTTTCACTGAAAGCATGGCCCTCTGGTGCATCTTCCCACACACCTTAGTATAAATTGTCTCAGAGTGAGCTCTTGGCTGAAGCCCTGCACTGTTTGAAAGTAATGGATCCTGAAAACAAGTTACCTTCTTTGAAGTATTTTGCTGGCAGGGACTGTGGTATTGATGACAAGGTCATCTAACAGGCCTCTGTTGTAACCAAAACAAAAGTGATCATGAAGTCACTTCAGTGACTGGAAAACTTACAAAGTCTGGTATCTTTCCCTTTGTTTTGGTCTTTATTCACTAGAAAGGGAAATGAGACAGAAACAACAAGCAGAGGAGTACACTGAAAGTCAGACATCAGTGGGGTATCTGTGGATTTGGGTGAACCCCTTGTGGTTCTTTTCTCTTGGAAGGAGATTCTAAACTGGAGTGTGGGTCAAGATTCCTAAGAATGGCCTAGTGGGTTAAAAAGGGATATTTTGCCAATGTTACCACTAAGCAGACTGACCTCAGCTGCTTTTCAGATGCAGTATAGATTTTCTTTGTAAGTGGGATTCAGCTGACCTTTGGATGTCAGATGACATCCTGGTTTAGTATGCAGATTTCCATGTTGCCTGTGCCTGAAGTTAGGCAGAGAGCATTCCACACGTACCACTGGGCACTTCAATATGCATTTTCAAGCACATAAAAATCTGGTTTTTTCACATGAACACAGTGCGTTTCATCACTGGTGTATCCTGAAGAGCTCCACCAAAATCATTATAGAAGGATGCTTATACGCACTTCTCACTATGTTCATTTTGCATTATTTCACTTAGTCAAGATCAGGCATGCAGGATGGTTATTTTCCTGTTTTTCCCAGATCATTCTGGGAGAAGAGCTAGTTGTCATCTCCTCACCCTGATGAAATTGTGTCTGCCTCCCCTACACTGTGATGCTGAGTAAGAATCTTGAGCAGCACAAACCTAATCTACTATGACTATAGATTAGAAAATGTGTATTTGTACACCAGATTCTGGTCCTTTTAGTAAGGAACAACAAATTGCAAAGGGCACACAATTACTTTTAATGCTCAGGGCTTAGTTCCAGGATAAGAAATTACTAAAACACTGAGGTTTGCCACTACCAAAACATAAACTCTTGAATAGCAAAAAGTGCTAATATACATGCCTGTCTTGAGCTCATGATTAATGTTGAAGGGGAAGGGCTCCAGGCTGGTTTAAATTGGCCCTTATCTTGAGAGACATTAATAAAGAGGGGTGTTTGGTTTTGCTGATTTTTTTTTTTTAGAGGGGGTGGTAGTATATATTATAGTTATATAAAGTCTTAATTCAAAAAATAGAACTGCCAAACTCAGCAAGAGAAATAAGACGTGACAGGTAGAACTTACAGAAGAAGGATGCAAAAACCATTAATGCTGTAGCTGTATCATTTATAAGGACAACATAGCCTGAAGGAAGACTGGGTATGTTTTAGGAGGGTGACTCCAGAAGCTGGACTTACATAGAATTAACAAACAAGCAAGTGTAATCTATTGTTTGTGACAGGTAACAAACTGACAGCCTCAACAACAGAGTAATTTATCCCTGGACCATAGACAGCATGGAAAACACCACCAGCAATAAACCATTTCTCATTTCACACAGAGCTGCCCACAACCCTAATGTGAAAGGATCACATCTCAAAACAGAGAACATGCCTCTTTGTCCTGGGTTCAGCAGTAGCAATCATTTTTTCTCCTCAGTAGCTGGTGCAGTGCTGTGTTTTTGACTTTCAGCCTGGGAACAGTGCTGATAACACCGATGTTTTTAGTTACTGCTCAAGTGTTTAGACTGACCAAGGACTTTGTGAGTCTCATGCTCTGCCAGGGAGAAGGGGAAGCCAGGAGGAAGCAGAGACAGGACACCTGACCCAAACTGACCAAAGAGGTATCTCATACCACAGCATGTCATGCCCAGGATGTAACTGAGAGTTACCCGGAAGGGTGAGTTCTCTGGGGGGTTGGACGAGGTATCAGTCTGTGCTCAGTTGGAAAGGGTGGGGTGAGTTATCTGTCAGCAGTTGGTGAGGTGCTGTATTCTCTTCCCTTGTTATTTGTTTTATCATTATTGGTGGCAGCAGTAGTGATTTGTGTTATACCTCAGTTACTAAACTGTTCTTATCTCAACCTGTGGGAGTTACATTCTTTTGATTCTTCTCCCCATCCCTCCAGAAGAAGGGAGAGGGCAAAAAGGGGGGGGGAGGAGGGTAAGAGAGAAACTGCATGGCTGACTTGCTGACAGGGCTTAAACCACTACACTCTGTCTCCATATTCCTTTCTTACTAAAGGCATAGTCATCAACTGATGATCAAGTTTATTAAAACAAAATTATCTTAATCTTCTTTCCTTAAATCTCCAGTAATTGGTTGGAATCACCATTTGAGAATTCAAGATTGGCAGAGACAAATAACGTACAACTCCTGTATCATAAGAAGAGATATTTAAATTCCCTTCCTCCATGACGCAGTAATTTTCTTTTTATAGATTCTACAGCTATCCCACTTTGAGGTCTCCTTCACTTGGAGCTGCCTTTATAGGACACCTGGCAACTTTTTGTCCTTCCTGTGCCCTCCTTTTTGATATTCTTCATGAAACCAGTGTCTTGGTGTTTCTTCTTATGTTTTGGTGTTTCACCTGCTATTTAACAGTTCCACATATAACTTTTCACATACTTCTTTGTAAGAAGCCCTGGACATGGCCAGCTAGTAGCTGGCAAGGTCTCTATCAGGAAAACAGTGTGTGACATCAGATCCGTTAAAAGATATTCTGTTCCATAAAACAGAAACTAAGACAGAAAAGTAAGCTGTTGCTCCACCTCCTCAGCCTCCCTCATTTCCCACAGTGCCTCCCAAAAACGCCAAAAAAAATTGACAAAGACATGCCAGCCCCGTTCTGCAAAGCAATCGAGGTACATCTACCGGGACTCTGAGAAGACACGCTCACAGAGCAGCTCTACCTAGAAACACTCAAATTTCTAACCAACTTAAATCAACTGCAGGAACTTCTCGGTGTCCCTTGTGCCTCCCTTAAAGTAGCTTAAGTTGCTATATGAAACTTTTGTCACATGAACTGGTAGATAGCAAATTAAATCAAAACCCCTCCACCCTTCACAAATGCCACCCTTAACTTGCTACCATCCTCCCACAGATAACAAGTTCTCATTTGTTAATACCCTCTGGCTTTTGTTCATTTTTGGGTCATACTTACAAGCAGTCTCGAAATTTCTGAACAACTGCCAGTCCAAAGGTTTCTTTTTCCACTCTATTTTGGTCATACGAGAGGACCTCATGTGTTTGGCTCATTAACTTTATGCTGTCTGGGAAATGAAGGTGAAAGCTTTGCTTCTAGACATAATTTGCATGTAGCTGACAGCAGCAATTCATCAGGTTCTTGGATCTTAATATACAGGAATCTGGGCCTCAGTTTACTTTCTAAATCAAGTAAACCTTCAAAGCTATTAAAAAAAAAAAAAGGCAAAATAACCACAACCAAAATTTACTGGTTAAGATATTATGATCATCATGGTATCACTGCATTATGTAGGCTTTAAGAAGAGCTACTATATGCATCTAAAATCATAAAAGACTTCTTGCTGTAAGGTAGCCCATGACATAATAATATACACATAATACACCCTTTGATATCTACCCTCAAATACTACCTGAAGGAAAAGTCTGGGAATTCTCATTTGTAAGATATTTTTAGGAAGACAGAAAATTGCACACATTATGAACATTGAAAATTAAATTTGTTGGCTTATCAGCCTTATCAAACTACTTTGTATTTAAAATAAGCAATCTGTCTCTACAAACAAGTTTGAAATCACCTCAAAGAAAACTCAAGCTTCCAGCCAGAACATGAAGCATAAAAAAAAAGAAAAAAGATGTTGCTTGCTCTAATTACCATGTATTTGACTGAATTTTATTTGCTTTTGCAGACAAAAATGTCCAGGCTTCTCCCCATTTTGGCACATTCATTCCGATCTCAGACCTAGGTCTTGCCAAGGCCCACCACTGAGGCATTCTCACATCTTCCCTTCTGTCAGCCCATCAGTTCAAAACATGACTAGCACATACTGACAGGTTCAGATTTTTCTGGGGGTTAATGGTGTTGGTGTTTCTTCGAGAATAGTCCTGGTTTCCCAGAAGGCACAATTTTACCTGGCTTGGTTTTGTGTTTGGGGTTTTGTGCGTTTTCTTTTTGTTGGGGGGGTGGAGGGGGTTGGGTGGTGTTTTTGTTTTTAATACACTTTACTTGGTATAAGAGTTGTAGGACCTTCATTCTAGCCCTTTATTCACCTGAAGTGGTTCAAAATCACATCAGCTATCAATGATTGTGTTAAAGCTGTGTCTCTGTGCTGTGGCCAGTCTCTGACACTGCACTAGCCAGAATTGCCCTGGGGCACTTATTCAGAAAGGGGGAAATCCTGAGTACCAGCCAAACCACAGTGACAGCATCAGGAATTCACATAATATAGCCATCAGCTTAAAGACACAAACAATACCCGGAGCAAGGACTGGAATCCCGCTTTTCTTATCGACCAGCAGCGCTAGTCTCCATAACTACAGAGTAATATTTTTTCCCCTAACCTTGTTCTGTCCTTGGCTTATTATTGACGTACGGCATGTCCATTTCCACAGAGTAAAAAGAGAACAGTCCCACCCAGAATAACCTCCCAGCTGTGGACATGGCACTTTGGGAAAGAAGTTTTCACCTCCTACCAGGCTCAGATGGACCATAAACCAGGGACTGTCATGGCAAATAGTACTAATATATTGGGATGCAAGTTAGCTGAGGTTCAGGCTTGTGTGTCTGGATTGATTATGCTAGGTTTTAAGAAATCTGCAATTAATTTGAAGTGTCGCTGTTAATCACACTTTCCCTTTAAAAACATCAGAGCAGGAAAACTTAATGCTGTAATCAATACTCATTGACAATACTGTGGTTTATTAATTATTTGTTTGCTGACAGATGTAAAGAGAAAAATTAGGCTGTCTGTAAGTTACTTCAATCCTTGACTAAGTTTCGGGTTTTTGTTCCCCTGTGTGGGGACATAAACATATGATTTGGAATGGCCAGTTACAAACCCCATTATTAAAATCATTAATACTTTTATGTTTCACCTGTTGCTTTATGTAAAGCAAACCATATAAATAACAAATGTGCTACTAATAAATTCAAATTCGAATGAAGATGGAACAAATATATGTACAATTTAAAATTATGCTCTGTAAGGCCTTTGTACTAAGCAATTAGAAAGTCCCAAGCCACTGATTGAAAGATTCTTTCTAATCATCAACCATGTATTTAGAAAACCTTTGCAGCTATTTCTTAGAACATTCATTTATCCTATGAAAACTGGAATAGGAATTTATCTGATCTTGCAGTTAGTTCTTTACTTCAGGCTATAATCTTGAACTACATTCATTTATCTTCTTTGGAAATTTACCTAAAAGGAAACAAACTGAATTTTCAGGAAATGGTATGACAGTTCTTTGTGAGGGCAAAAGTAAAAGGAATCTATTTTGCAGATGCAGTTTAAGGCACCATAATTAGTTACTAGAATAGAATTAATGGCTTGTCACTAAAAAGCCAGTTCTATGGCTTGAACATCTGGCTGGGATATGATAATTGGCTGCTACAGACATTATGTTGGTATCACATTATGTGATAAGTAAATAGGAGAAGGGAAAGCGTCTCAGAGAATGACTATCTAATTTTATGGCCTTGTTCCTACAAACTAGAAATATGGGAAGAAAACCACACAAAATATCTGTTGTCCAGTTTCTAAGTATAATTGTTTCTGTCTTTGCATGATAGCTACATTGTCTTCTTGCTTTTTTTATGAGACAATATAAGCTCTTGGAATAAAACCGAATGTAATCAGCAAGAATAGTTTTTGTTTTTATTACACAGTCGTCTGCTCATCAAATAACATTAATGTAATTCAAGTTTCATTGCTGCTCAAACAAGCAGTCATAGAATGTGTTTTCCAGTGTTTTGAAGTCCATGATCTTGATTTGAAATAAAGTTGTAAAATCTAATAATCATTTTGCTCGGTATATGCAGTTACCCCACCTTTCAGCCATCATTCCAAGAGAGTTTCCCAGATTAATAAAAACCAAACATTTCTATATTGTACACTGTGCTAATTACTAGAAACAAGCTACTGTCATTGCAGAAACTTAATTTGTTTAATAAATGAATACCATATTGCTTTCCATGTAGGGTTTTCGCTTTTGTGGGGTTTTGTGTGCTATGTGTGGCAATCTTTCAAGTGAAGCTGTCCCTGTTACTTAATACACTGAACTTTCAGAAAGTCAGACTCCGCAATGAAACGTAAAAGAAGAAAGAGAAAGCAATCCTGATAAGAGAAAGCTGTTAATCACAAGAGTACACATTTTTCTTTTCGTGTTTTTTTTCTGCTTTACTGAGCCAAATAAGCCCTCAAAGCTATCCAGATGCTATAGTTTCAGAAGACCACCAAAGTAGAAAACACAAAATAACTATAATTGTCCCAGAGTGCTTACATTTAGAAGAGGTTGTGTATGCATCAGCTGAGTTAATAATATATTTTTTTAAATACAAACGTGTCAAACTCTGAAGCACAACAAGCTTTGCTTGTGTATTCTTGATTTTCCCTGAGTAACTGCAGCACAGTCATAAATTCATTTCAGCTATGCTTTCTGCTTGGTAGCATGCCAAAAGGTCTCCTCCTCATCTATGCTGCATCATTCCTGTTGCCTTATGTTCTGTCTCAGTAGCTTCAGAACTTGCTACTTAGGTACACACACAACAGCAGAAGCATATAACTACACCCTTTACAGGAAAACTTCTGTTTGCAAGGTAAAAACGGAACAGATTGATGGGGTCAGTATTAAACTGGCTCCCTCTAATGAGTTAAAGACTCCCATCTGCTCCATATACTAATGTGGTTAAAGCCTGCAAGGAGAAAAGAAAAAGATCAATACAAATTTATGGGCTCTTCATAAGCACCAAATTAACAACAGGAGAAATGCAGAGTTGTGTGGAAAAGATGCTCATGACCCTCCTCTGAGACTTATAAACCTAACTGAGCACAAAATGATACAATTATGGTGTTAAATAAGACTTCTAGGGTTAATTTCTAGACAATAAAAAACACGCTTGCTACAGACTTGACAATCAAAGAAGCCTTTCTAGAAGAAAGTCAATACCATCAGCCTATCTGTTGGGGATCAGCTAGCCCTTCACTCTCTCCCTCTTCCTTTCTTTCCAGTTTCTAATACTAATCCTCAGCATTTCCAATTCCCCCATCTAATTCCCCTCCCTTATGTATTTCCCCAGATCTTTACTTCCTAACACTCAGGGCTCCAGCTGAAAACTTACCAATCTCCATAGAAAGCTGCTGCTTCTCTAAATTCACCATGGCTAAATATTTTCCATGGTCATCCCTTCAGCATCAGCCATTTGCTCCCTCTTGATTACCCATCAACTGGCAGTGCCAGTTCAGTTTTTGACTCTACCCCTTTTTTGTTCTTTATATTAATATTGGTTTTGATGCCCTTCATGCTTCATTAGTCTCCATTTTCAAACATCTCTCATCTGACCTCATTTGAAATCACCCCTGCCTCACCCCTTATTAGTCTCTGATTTATCAGTCATAGAATCAAAGAATGGTCTGGGTTGGAAGGGACTTCTAAAGACCATCTAGTTTGAACCCTCTACCATGGACAGGGACACCTCCCACTAGATCAGGTTGCTCAAAGCCCCATCCAGCCTGGCCTTGAACACTGTCAGGGGTGGAGCATTCACAGCCTCTGGTTTCTTCTACTTGCAAAGTAAATGTATCTCAGTCCCACCCATCCATTAAGCTATCAGCTTGTCCCTTTCTCATTCTCTTTCTCTTTTTCCCTTTGATAGCTAAAGTCAGTGGGGGCAGAGTATGTAATAATCACCTTGGTGTTCCCTCTGATCTCTCCAGACTGACTCCTTTCAGTGGCTTTCCACTAAGAAGACCAGTGCTTCTGGCAGTCCCCTTCCTGGATTTGGATCCATCTCCATCCTCCCTCATACCTTCAGATGACTGCAGTATAGTCTGACAAGTGATTCCAAATACCATGTGCTCTGCTCTCTTTCTTCCCCCTTTTCCTTCCCTTGCAATCATCTTTCAGTGTGTTTTTCAGAAGATGTTCCCCTTCTCTTTTCATCTTTTTATGAGGATCACATACCTTTGGCCATGTATTTTTTCTCCCTTTCCAACATTTTGCTCAGTAATTTCATCCTTAGACACAAAGTGAACTGCAGACGACCATTTATGCACAATAGCTTTTTCTGTCTACCCTCACTGCTGAAATTTCTATGCAGACTGTCACATCACTGATTACTGGAACAATTTTTATTTCTGATCTTGACTGTAGCCCAAGCCAGTATTTGTACGATCCTCTGCAGACTTCCCCTTTTCTGTCACTTGGATAGTAATGACAACGGTCTTTCAAAGGTCTTTGAAATTGATATCACTCAGCCTGCACTCAAATGCCTTGGTTTAGAGAATGAGGGAACTTAACAGTGCAATTCAGGTATTGCTTTGCCATTTGGCTTCAGTGCAGAGAACAGTATCAGGCACATCACATTTATTTGTGCAGATAGCCAAGTACCTTGAAGCTGAAAGCCTGAACTCTCCTACACACCTCAAATCATTAGTTGATAAACTATAAGTGTTTTTTCCCATCAGCAGTCAAAAGGATAACTTCTGTAAACTCCTATGCTTTTGCTTACTTGTTGTCTGCAGAGACTTTTGGTACACAGAATCAAAGGTTTGCTTGCTTTCTCTTTGGGACTTTCTCCCTCTTGCAAAAATACTTGTGCAGGTCCTAATGATTTACTCTCTCCTCCAGCTGTTAAGTCAGACAGGTCCTTCTGTTCTGCAAAGTACAAATGGTATGTATTAAGTCTAGTGACATGTAAAAAAAAATGATCAAGCAAACAGACTTTACGAAGTTTCAGTTCCTGTTGAATCAAACCAAAATATAGGAAAGCATTCATGATGGCTCAGATCCCACCACCACCCTCCTCAAATTCAAATCCTTCCTCTTTGCTTTTTATCCAAACCTAGGAGCTAAATGTCTATCCAGTCTGGTGGTTGTCCTAAAAACCAGCCACAGAGCCTCTTTCTGTTCATCCAGTGGATCTTTCAGAGGGTTTTTAGCAAAGTGGCCTGTTTCCAATAAGTCAAAAGTCAATGATGCCATGACCCAGCTTAATCTTATAATTAGAGCTTCTCCTGGGAGATGGGATGCATAGGTCTGAACCTTCTCAGACTGGAAGGGGAACTACTCAAAGGGTAGAAATCCTTCCATTTCTTGGCAAATGGCCATTAACTGTCAAGTTAATTAGAAAGGAACACCATACATACTTCTTGTATATTAGAAAGAAAAAGACAAGAAAGGTACTCACGGCTCCATTTTTCAAAATGTCTGTGAGAGCATGCTATGAGTTTAAGAAAAAGGCTTATCAGATCAAGCTCTTTGGAGGAATACAGGCAGAAGAATGACTCTTTCCTAGCTCCCAGCTAGTCTCCTGTGAAGTCTCTTTCCTGCTGAACCCAGGTCGTCATGCAGATGTGAAGGAGAATTACCAGGCAGCACAGCAGCTGTGACAGCTCACAAAGTCCCCATGCTAAGTAGTAGAGCAGGACTTGCAGGAACTTCTCAGCCTTCTTGGTCTTGCTCTACTCAGCAGAAAAGTATGCTGCACTTCCTTGGCAGTGACTCAGGAGTATTTTTATGGATATGGCTTTAAGTGTTGCTCCTAGCTGTCAGGGGCATAAAGAGAATTTCAAATGTTAATATATATAATTAGAACATACTACCTTTTTTAAAGGTAGTTCTTGGGCTTATCAATGTAATCTATTTCTTTTCCCCTAGTCTGCTTTGTGAGAAATCACTAAGGAGATTTATCCATTCTTCTGGGTTTTCAGAATGCAGAGAAAAAAGTATATACAGCTCTAATGAGATACATAGAATCATCTCAGGAGCCAACCTGTACTAACTGTGTGGAAGTTAGAGGAGGAATTCACAGAGAAGGTGGAATAGATTACACAAAATCTCTAAGGACATCAGAAAAAACACCCCTGATAAGCCCCAGTGTTCATAAGTCTTTTGTTCTCTCAGATGTCCCATGTATACAATGTTCAGCGTGGCTAAAAATCACCATCACATATATGGGAAGAAGCTTTTTCAACTTTTCTTTGGTGCACACAAATATACTGTGTTTATATGTAGTCTGACATTTTCCTGCTGCTAAAAGATAGTAAGTGAATGAGTCCTGGTAAGCAGAGGCAGAGGAAGAGTGGAAAGTTTTGTACTGCTTTCCCTATGATGTTATGAGCCATTGCATATGTAGTATTTCCACTACAAGTAATGACTCAGAGCCAAGGGAGATAATTGCAAAACATACCACCAAAATCAAATTACAAGGTGGACATAATTTGTTTCTGTATATGAACGTAATTACTATGTTCTGCTTTACTGGGAAGCTCTTTGAATCAAGGCATCCAGACTCTATATTGAGATATATTTGCAATCTTGAGCAACTTTTGATGTTTACAGATCTTTGACTAAGTTCAGAAAGCTTGTTCATGTGTGTACTGAACTCTGTAAAGCTTACAAGGTAACTGCATAGTATGGAGGCAACCATACATGCCCACGGGCAATGAGCACTGGTTTTCACTCTGAGATGAAATCCAGTGCCAGGAAGAAGTTCCTGTAACTTTGCTAGTAGCCAAAATCAGAATGGGAGATTCTTTTCTGGGCACAGATTAGTTTAGGACCGCTGACAGTCTCCTTACAATCCATCCACATTAGTTCTGGTAAAGCTGCTCCCATAGCTGAGATACAAGATTGCTGACTCAGTTCAGATCCTCTCAGCTGTGCCAAGCTCAGAGCCTTGAGCCAGATTAGCAGCCTGCACACTGACCCAGCAAAGAAACTTTGAGTGCTGCATCCAAACAGGCTCTTCCTGAAAGAACCACAACTCATTCAAACCTGAGTTAGAGGTCTTCCTCCTTCCAGGAAGACAGTTTTATTATTTATGCACCTACCTCCACATATTGTTAGGTTTTAAGATTTTTCCAACTCCTTTTGTTGGCTCCTGTCACCCCATCATAATTAATGAACACTAACAAAGATGTTTGGCATACTAGCTTCAGGAGTGCTGCACAAACTAGCCCAGCACTTGGCTTCCTGATTACTCTGTGCTTCTACCTGTGCCTCCTCCCTATCCCATCTCACTAGAGCTGGACTAAGCTCTCTGCAGTTTGCAGAGAGCAAAATTTACTAGGCTCACTACAGTTTGCTCCTTTATCCCTTCCTAGCTTCAAGTGGCATTAGTCTTCCTTCCTCACAGCCAGGCCTCAGAGAAAAGCTGGTGAACAAGCAGAGTCATTCATAGTGGAGAAGTATGGGTGGGTTGCTGCTGCAGCAAATCCTGTGCTTTAGAACACTGATGAGAAGGGACAGATTCCTGCTGTCATCCTGCTCCGCCATGAGGTGAAGTTGCTGTCAGGAAGTTCCTATGGTCCTTTTCACCATCAAATCAGATAGAGGGGTGGCTGGGGGTAAAAAAGGCAGAGGTTCCTATCATGCATCTGAAACTGTAGATTCAATGGCTAAAAGGTCTAATAATTTGAAATACTAACCAGTATTGTGATAACACCACTTTCAGCACAGTCAATGGTGCTGAAAGTATCCCTCTTCACTAACACAGGACTTCTTTAAAGGCTCATCAACCCTTGAGCCAGAAAGAACCATTAATCTTTTAGTCTCAACTCTGGAACTAGAACTTCATCTAATGTGTTCCATATTAGCTCTGATTTTCAGCTGAATCTGAAACAAGTATTTCAGAAACACATCCAGACAGGTTTTTCAAACTTCTAGCAGCGGGAATACAACACATCCACCTCTAATTGCTTCAGAAGATAGGCCAGATTCACCATTTAAACTATTTGCACTTTGTTCAAAATATTGATTTGCCTAACAACAATCTCAGACTTGAGTTTCCTATTGTTGCATTAAAGAGCTGTTGGTTTTCTGAAGGTTTTCCTGTTGTAGGTATCTGTAGGCAATGAGGAAATCACATGTGAAACTTTAAAAATTTCAGTTCATTGTGTTCCAGTTGCCTTCAAAGGACCACAACTCAGGTCAACCCACTTCACAGAATAATGCAGCTCACCGTGTGTGACGAGCTGGCCCCTGTCTTTATTTACTTATCCAGTAGCTTGAGGTCATCTGAAAATTTTGCAAGCAATGATTTTTTACTTTCTGCCAGTTGGTTGATGGAGTTATTGATTAAGAATGCATTTAATTTATTCACAGTGTACATGTAGTCTCCTGTGAGATAAAGGTGCTGGATCTTAGTCAAAGGAGAAACATATAAATCAACTCTACTGGTGTTTTCTCTTTCCTCATTAAGAATGTCTTTTCCAGTTATTCTTGCCAGATATCTTACCTTGAGCCCAAACTGCAGTAGAATCCATCTGCAAACTATCCATCTGGTAGTTTGGGAGCAGTCTCTGAAACAAGATGTATTAACAATGACGTTGTTCACTTTGCAGGGTAGTCAGGTTCTATCACTGCTGAGTTCTCATTTGATGAGACCAAGCACATTTACAGAGATGTTTTGCAGAAAGAGAGAGTGACATCTCCTCATAATCCAAACCAGCATCATGACGTTCAGTACACAAGGAAGGATCAATAGGGAAGAAAGCACACCCTTTTGGTTTTACTCTGCACAGACTGCTCTGTTCAGACACTTCTGACAACACAGCCCCTTAAATTCCAAGTCCCTCTTACCTCCCTCTTCCCTCTTCCAACCCTCTCCCCCCTTATAACTAGCCTACAGCAGTCCCTCATTCATAAACAGCTTTTTATCTTCATAAGATACAATTTTCTTCCTTTTTGTTTAAAGAAGAAAATGTCAGTTTCAAAGCAGCAGCTCAATTCCACCTTTAAAAACAATGAAAAATTTCCAGATAGAGCAATGGACACAGGATGAGATTCCTGAGATCTCTTATTCTTTATTGTAGTTTTCCAAATGTGTGTTTTATCAAGTATGTACTTAACTTCAGCGTTGATTGTTCAAGCAGGACAATTTTAACATCTCAGGCAGAGGCCCTGATGAGACTTTCACAAGTCTAAAGCAGGAAATGTATACAGGCAAATTCAAAGTCAGCTAATCTTTCTTTGCCATTTCTACTGTTGTATTCTGGCAGCACACAGGCAGTTTGAAGTCAGCTCTAGAAGAAACAAGTGGTGCCATCTTTCACTCCCAGGCTCACACAGCTAACCCTGCTGCCCATTGAAAAGCAGCCCGAAAGTGAGCAGCCCAAAAATGATCAGCTCTTAATAAACTGCTTTTCCAGTCTACCACCCTGAATATTTGTCCCTGGGGCAAGCCAGACTCTGTTGGGTTGTCCTGGAAGCAAATCAGAAGCACCTACTACAAAAATGGCAATGGTTCTGGCACGCTGATGCAGAAACACATGGTTCTTTCCTGATGGGAGAATAGACTCCAAGCTTGTAACGTAAGCATGCTGCTTCTGTCCTGGGCTTGCAAAAAAGAGAAATGGGGGGAACAACAGAAACCTCAGAAGACTTTCAGTGCCCCTAAGGAATAAATCTTGAAGGAATAAATTCTTTACTGTAAGGATGGTGAGGCACTGGAATGGGTTGCCCAGGGAGGTTGTGAGTGCTCCATCCCTGGCAGTGCTCAAGGCCAGGTTGGATGAAGCCTTGGGTGACATGGTTTAGTGTGAGGTGTCCCTGTCAGGGGGGTTGGAACTGGGTGATCTTAAGGTCCTTTCCAACACTAGCTATTCTATGATTCTATGAGACTTCTTTGTTCTTCTAGGCAAGCATACTCTGTACTGCACAGTAGAATCATAATACACTCCTATTAACCATTGAATGAAATCAGCTAAACCATGAAAAAACATCATGGTTCCATGAGTTTAAAGTATTTAAAATATTTTCTGTCTCCTAATATGTTTTGCATATGCTCAAGTTTTGCATAAATTTTCACAAATGGCCTGAGGAAAAAAATGAAAAGTTATAAAAATCTCTTAAGTAAATAAAATAGTGAAATGAAACCTTGCAGTGAGTGGTAGGGGGAGCAGAAGGAAGATGGAACACAGGAACTGTTAGAATACTGGCAAATACAAAGAAATAATTAGGAATAAACGGTGAAAAGGGCTCCCAGTAGCTATTACAGCAATAAAACTTTTTTTTTCCTAAGAAATCATTCCTTAACTTTAATTTTAGCCATCTATAATTTTATAATGTTGTGCATCCAAAATTTGGAATATCTGCAGCAAAACCTTAAGGGGGCAGAGTTCAGTGTCTTTCTAGTGGTCTGAGGTGCCAAACTACCACACGGCTTTGCATTAAGCTGCTGGGAAAGCAAAAAATATATCACAAGCTTTCTTTTTCCCAAGAGAAAGAATGATTCATTCATGGTTTACAACTCTCTATTTTGAAATCTTATGTTTAAAGTAAATCATTGAGACACATTTCCTTAGTCTTGTATTTCTGATCTCCTGGCAGTTATTACAGATCTGTATTCAGAGTGAAAAGGGAGTTTGCATATTTTCATTATTTGTGTCATTTTACATAGTCTTCTCTCTCTGATACATGATAGCTCTGGTCTTCAGTAGTCTTATGTTGCTATCACACCTCCATCTAGACTAGAAAATTCCCATGCTGTGTGGGAGAAAGAGAGTTAAAACTACCCATCACTCTCTAGAGCAGCAGCTATAATTTTCATCTGGAGTATAGTCCAGCTGCTAGTACTGCTATCTGTTCTAAAGGCAAAACATATAGCTCCACCCTTGCCACACATCCCTCCATTTCTTCTAGAGGTCTTTTTTCTTTTGCAAATCAGAGTGAAAATTGTAGGAACCCTATTTGTACATCAAGCACAGGATTCTGACAGCCAGCCTCATCTTACTTGTATAACTTTGAGAAATCACCAGTGGTTAAGAGTACACAGCCTCATTTTTGCACAAGAGATACGGGAGCAGCTGTTTATGATCTTCCCTCTGAAACAACTCGTCTCCCAACATGAGTTTCTTTCTCAAAGGTGCTGTAGTAACTGCCAAAAATGTGAAAGGTTTAAGATGACACAGGAAAAAAAAATTAATTCATTTTTCCATTTATTAATCCATCATAGATGAGAACAGCAATAACCCATTCACTGCATACTATAAAGCTGACACATTCATCCTTCAACTACTTTACTACAGAAAGGCTGAAAGCCAGGTAAAGAAAGAAATGCATACTAACAGAGAATTGTTTTAATTGTTTTAATCAGAAAATGGAAGACCAGATAAACTAGGTCTTGTTCATCTATAAGGGCCATAGTTACGCCATTAGCTTTTCCTCAGTACAATTTGTTGAGTGCAATGGGGAGTCCCAGTAAAAATCAATAGTTCAATCTGGCCCTATAAACACCAAGTAGTGCAGCTGTCTACAGAATTCTGGAAGATTCAGGATGAGATGGATGAGATTCTCTCCTTGAAATTTGCTCACTGAAAGTAGAAAAATAACCCAGGGGTGGCATACTGAAAAGAGCAGAGTCTTCAAAAATAAACCAACAAACAAATCTCTAGGATGATTAGAAAAGTCAAGTAAAATTTTTACTTTCCTCTAATGCAAACTGATAGCCCCACCCCAGTGTAGTTTGTATTATTCAAACCAAAAGAGTCATCAAGTAAAGTAGCAACTAGGACAAACACAATACAGCATGGATGTGCTGCCTTGTAATAACACACCACTAAGGCAGCTGTTTGTAAGCCAGTGTCAGCTCTCTGGCTTCCATGATAAGGAAGGTAACAGTGGCTCTTCCTAAAGAAATAAAGCACATCATTGCACATGCAGGTATAGACTGCAGAGTGGAAAAGAGAGATGATGGCATGGACTTGAGTGTTTAAGCAGAGAGTGTTATTTCACTCTTACCAAAAGATGGAAACACCTGAAGAAGTCAGTGATTGCTCTAGGGACACTCTGAGAGCTCTGTCTTATGAGTTGTCCCATTGTCTTATGAGTTGCCTCATTGTCTTGTGAGTTGCCTGTGCAACATCCTTTGATACTAATAAGAAAGTGCAGGAAGTGTTCATTTTCAGTCAAACTCACATTCAGGTGGAAAAGAGAGTGATGACCCCAGCTCTTTCCTTAGTCAAGAAGACACAAAGTGGTCAGTACTACAATTGACTTACCAAACCTTCCCAGAGAGAAATGCTTTTAAAACCATGATCCTTTCCTTATAGGATATGAACAATAGGTGATCCTCTACCTGTTACATCCTCATTATCTGAGATATTCTATATGATTGATTTACATGCAGGTAATGGATTACAACTCTGTAGCCACTTTCCCCCCTTTTATTTCTATTTAATGGTTAAGCATTTTCTAATTTAGTTAAAAAAGAGAGAAGGGAAAAAGTCACTGTTGGTCACACTGTATAGGGTATTACTGCATAATTTATGTGTTCACAGCAAACTGCAGGTTCATTTATAAATGGCACACACAATAGCATCTTCCTGATAACATAAAAATTCAAGATATGACTCACAATAGAGTCATGTCTCATTGACATAAGGGAAATAATTGTTTCCTGTTGTGCTCAGAAACTTGCTATAGTCATGGTGCTCGATGTGCCAGCAAGGTCATATAGTTTGCAGCCAAACAGGAGTGCTGCAGAGTCCCTGAAACAGCAGCTGTACTCTCTTCTCAGTCTGGGTAGTGGAAAGTGAGTCTTCCAACACAGCATTACACTCCAGTCTGTTGTATGAAGATGTTAATCCAAAATGTCCAAATTTAGGGCCATTACGTTCTTAAATTTGGCCATGTTGATCACTCACTTGAACACTCTGTGGACATATTACCCAAAATCTGTTGTGAGTCAAAACTATATGTGGTTTAGATGTACAAGGGAATTTTGTGTAGGGGAGGAATAAGTAAAAAGTGCAAAATTTGACCCTTTATGAAGTAATAGAGAGTAGTAGAGATGAGTCAGCCTGTAAGGAGCAAATACAACTTAGCATTCAAGGTCACCATAATGAAATTAGGGTATATAGTTGAAAAGTAATCAGAAGGCCACTCCAATGTTCATTTGGCACAAGACATTCTCTTATCAAAAAAATTAAACTTTGTGAGCCCTAAATGGAATTCTCACATTTATTTTAATCCTCTAAATAGCTCACACTTGCCCCACAATGGCAAATGCAATCAAATAAATTAAGCTTATCCTCTAATGTAATTTACCAGAAGCCAAGTTCTATAACATCTTCTGTGCTATAAGAGTATCCAAGTACAGAGTATCTTCTGTACCTGCATGTGACTTTGAACTATTATCTTGATGCTAAAAAGGGAAAAAGAAAATGCATACTGAACTTGTTCATTAAATAAGAAATGGTACAAAATTTCTAATGCCTGCCTATCTATAGACACTTTTCACAAGAAAATATTAGTACAGCTGTAGGTGTATAGAGGCAGAAAGCGCACAGATGGCTGGGAATTTTTTTACAATGAGGCAACTCAGTACTAAGTAACTTCAAACTCCTAAAATTCCTTATTTCTCTTGGTGTAAATGTAATAGCCATACCATGGATAACTATTGGTCCATTTAGCACACAGCTTTTAGATTCAGGCTAAGCTTTTCAAATGTACTATTCTATCACTGGTGTAAGAACAATAGACAGTAGTCACAAATAGAAACAGGGGAGGATCCAACCAACAAAGTTCTGAAGAACCCCATCTGAACTTAATGTTGATCCTGTTTTCAACAAGAGGTTGTCCTGGAGACTTACTGAGGTCTCCTCCAACCAGAAGGACCCTATGACTTTGCAGTTACACAACTTACATCACATTTCAAACCATATACTCATTTATATGAGACCCCAACCAACTACAATAACATTTCTAGCATTCAGTCTCCATGAAATACTATGTATGAATGACAAATAGGTCTTGAAATTCCTATAAGGGAGAGGAGTTTTCTGGCTGACCAATAGCTTAAAACCATGTTTTCGCTTTCTGTGTTAGTAGAATTGCTCTTATGAAGGATCAAAAATAAGTCAAAAAAATATATTGTTATACTTATAAATGTGTTATGTCTTTTTTTCTGCCAGGACAAGGAAGAAAACTATTGCTTCCAGAATGAAATTGCTCTTCCTTGAAAGGGAAAATCCCATATAAAATAAAGCCTGCTCTGGAAAACAGTTAACTTGATGATAAAAATGCCTTCACTCCATGAGTAAATGCCTAAAGGGGAGAAGCAGACTTTCTGCTGCTTTTATTGATTTTGGGCTTTGCTGTGCACTGTCTAGTTTGCACACAGAGGCAGCTTTTCACTTTATCTTTTCTCTGTGCTAATCCAGCGGAAGCCATTGTACAAATTAGAACTGAGCTCTTTAAGATTAAGTTTCAGAGTTATGGGCTTTGTCACTGTCTTTAACCAATTTTATAAAGCAGTGTATCTGTCAGGTTGAATGGACATTGTTCAGATAAGGAAAATTCAGCTTTTGAAGGGGCACCAGACTAATTTTTTCCAGCAAAGACAATGTGTTGGACAGAAAAAAAGAAAGTAAAATTCATACATGTTTTGGGAAGTTAAAATTAGAGATGTCAGAGGGTTTTATTGTGAGGGAAGTATAATTTCTATTCAATTCCTTTAAAAAGGAATTGGGCCTGGTAATTGAACGTTTTGGGTTGCTTTTTTTTTTTTTTCTCTATCTCTTCCACTTCCCTGAAAGCACACAATATTCTTTTTGTATTGCTTTACTGGCAGCAGAGCAGGAAGGAGGATAGGAGGAGCACTGGCCCCCAGCATAGCTCATTGGAAGCTTTGTTACACCAAGAGTGGCCCAAGGACAGTCATACCTTGGAGGCCCAGCATTCCAACAGTAGGATTTTGATCTTTCCTACCTTCCACTTCTTTGGTAAGGAACAATACAGAAAAATTTGTTAAAGATCTATGGAAAGATGCCTGCTCACATGCACAGCTGCCTCTTGGTTAATCAAGGTTCTGATTTCATTATGTCAACTCCACTGGTTCAGAAAAGTGAACACTTACTCTAAAAAAAGTCCATATTAACAAAATTGTTACAGGTCCTGCAAAGAAAGCCTCTAAGTCAAAATAGGGGTTGGAAACAAAACTAACCATAGCTTGTGAGTAATGCATTGTTAAAGCATCAGCAATTATTTAAACCAGTCATTCAGCACAACCATTTCACTGTATTCAGGTGGCTACTGCATTTAAAGCAATCAAAAGTTTTGATGGATTAGACTGCTTATCCACAGTATTCTAAAGTATTCTGTAGGATCAATAAGGGGAAAACAAATGACAGTGTTACACAGTGCCAGGTGGTAAAGTTTCCAAGTATTTTATACTTGCACTTTGCTTTACACAGTCTTCTGAACAGCCAGGCCTGTGCCTCCCCACCCAGGGAGCCAGGAAAGCTCCCAGCCCAGAGTGCGGGGATTATTTGACTTTTACCTTGGTGCCTCTGGCTTTCTGCTTTATAAATCAGAAATAATAATGCCACTTTTTTTTCTGAAACCTCTTAGATATTATGGACTTTGTCTATAGGCAAGTAATTCTACAGGCCATATATTCTACCCTGGCCCCACTGAAGTCAATGGCACACCGTTTGTTTATTCCAGAGAGGGGAGATTTTTCACCCATTAACTTGAACTAACAAATAAAACTCCATTGTTAAGCCAGAATTTTGCAATTATTATGATTTTAAATTTTTTTAGTATTCACTTAAAGCACAAAACCACTTGTCATGTTGGCCCTGTTTCAGCAATGGATAAGTACAGGCCTAGGACCTAAGTTCGTTGGCAGAGTCTATTTACTCAGATGGGTCTGTTCACAAGCTGCAGGTGAGTATGTTGGTGCAGCATGTCCATTACATTTACATTCTAGAGTAGCTGTAATGGGTAGCAGACAGTCTTTTCTTGAACTGACACATTCAAGTTGCACACATTCAGTTGTTGCTTACACTAAACCCTAAGAAAACAGACTTTCTAGAAAGTTTTGCTAAATATTTTGTATCTTTCTAGACTATGATGTAGTTTCAACACCAGTGCATGGCAAAACTCTTGCAGCAATGAACGGGATCTTGCATGATTACTGAATAGGCATTATTACATTCTTTTACATCCACTGAGGTTCCATAAAATCTGTGTCATGTCACACAACTTTATTTTAGACAAATGAAAGTTTACTGTTTTGATTTTAACAGTATCTGGCATTTTGTGACTTTCCATAAATGAAGATGAGTTTGCCTCTGTCAGGCTAGAACAAATATAAAGAATGACATAGCTCAGCATTTATCACCATGAGAAATTTTACGCTATTAATTAGAGACTATTTTGATAATGATTCATTGTGCTAATCTAATTATTAATTATTCAGTCTTCCTTTTTAAAGGGGGAAATATCAGCTTTCTGGCAATCATCAGAGAAATAATGAATTGTGGCAATAATTTTAACCGGAAGAATCTTGGCCAACATTTCTAAGCCCACATACCTACAACTGGACAAAGTCATATGAGACACCTCTGCAATTGTAAGAGAACAACCTGCATTTCCTCTTTATTCTGTTGGCTTTTGGTAACAAATCAGCATACTTGAAAATTAGGCCTTTTGTATGCAAGTATCATCTCAGGAGAGATATAAATGACCAATTTTAGGAATATGGTCATAGCAAGTATTATCACATTTTTCTTCTCCTGACACTTGAAGACAAGCCCCTGTCTGGTCAATCCCAAGGTTTCCATAGCAGCTACAAGCTGCAGGTGTTTGAACTCTTGGATGACATGTTGGTTGCTCATCCTTGAGAGATTGGCTAGATAGATATACTGTGACTCTTCAGATTGAAACATGGATCTCAAGTGGTCCAAGAAGCCATGGAAAGCATGGCTTTTAATAGCAAACAGTTATTTCCTATTTCCTGCAACAAAAGAACTATGAAATACTCTAACGTGTATTCAAATTCATACTCTAATGAATATTCAAGCACAAGGTTTTAAACCAAGAGATGTATTACCTTTTGTCACAATACATAAATACATCTTGAATGCCATAGAAGTTTAAAGTGGGATCAAAAATTATTGACTCAATTCAGGAAAGATAAATCCACCAGGAGATATTAAATATAAACAACCTTTAGGCCAAGAAGTACCACTATTACCTATGCTCAGAATCTGGAATAGTGTATTACAAGAAAGCTTGCTGTTTGCCATCAGTTTCCTAAGCACTAGCAACTGAATATGATGGTGGGGACTGAATAATGGATATTCCGTCTAACCCAATTCTTTTACTCAATATTGAGACAGAGAGAAGAAAAAAAAGGAAAAATGTCTAAGCCAATGAAACTGCCAGTAATCTCAGCCTCCCCCACTCAGTGACCTCCTCATAGCCCTGAACTTTGTCCTGATTTGTATGCACTATTCCTTTATCTGAAATTTTGCAAAATGCTTCAGAATGACATGCAATTACTTTAAAAGGATCAATAATGTTGTAAGACGTTGCAGAGTGCACAGTGTGCCTAAAATAGATTCCTAACTTCTCTTTCTGGGGGGAAAGAGGCTTGGACTAGGCTTGTGCACATGTTCAGAAAATATCAAAGATGTCCCTGAATCAGATTAAGTGCTAGCTCTTTGGGTCCTAATATCCTGGCATATTGCCAGATAGCAATCTTAGAGATTGAGTCATTTTGTATAGGGAGACTTTCTTCAGATAATGCTCAAGTGAGTCATAAGATCTAATTCTGTTAAAAAGAGTCATGAGGCCCACAATCTTAATTACATTTATGCTACTAAGCAGAGGAATGCTTAATGGAAGAGGACAAGAATAACTCACTTTGAGCCCCTTCCAGTGGAATCAGAATAGAAGTAGCATTGCCCATGCCTGAGTGTATGAATTTGTCTCTGTGCAGCCTTCCAGTTACAAGAGCCATAAGCTCTGGAACAGTCACAATACCATTAGTGAGATTAAAAATGTGGGGTGAGGGGTGTGGAAGATGCTAAAAGTAATGGTCTGGTGCTTGCCAGAGATTGTAACCTCTGCCTATCTCACTCTAAGCTCTCTTAGATAAGTTCATATGACAAGATAAAGCAATTTAATGACTGCTAAGTCTAGATAAACATAGACTCAGGCACCACTTTCATCATTTATCCAGGCAGAATTCACATTTTCCTGTACTAATCAAAGAGTAGACTTGTTTTCTATGTCAGGTGGATTTTACCCACTCAACATAAATAAGGAAAGAACTCTATGCCCTGTTAAAATGCAACTATTTAGAAGAACTGCCTCATATTTTCCTAGTTTCTTGCAGATTTTGCCTAAACAGGTGTTCAGAGATTGATATTTTTTGAAGTCAAAATAAAAATGTATTTTCAAAGACTTTTACTAGCTTTTTTACTATGGCCCAAACAGGAGATTAATTAATCTGCATATTTTTTAATGAGAAAATCTTTATCATGTGGTTCTTGAGTTTTGTATATGGCAGACAAATTTCATTTTGCACCCCTTCCCTTTTGTTTTCATTCATAAGAAACGCCCCCCAAAACAAAACAAACAAACAAACAAAAAAAAAACCAAACACTAAAAATACCACCAATACAGCATACACTACATGGATAAAACCACAGTAACCCACTCCTTTGCTGGGATGATACATACAGGGCAGCACATCAGACCGGCACACATGGAGCCAGGCAGTCTGCTTTAGCAACCAGCACAGCACAAGGGTTACAGAGAGGGCGCTGAGGAGCCACTGCCCACACTGTGTGTGTGTGTTACGAGGTTACTTTGGGCTGCTGCAGCTCCAGGACCCAAAAGCCCATGAGCAGGCAGAGCTCCCCAGATGTGCTCCTGGAGCACACCTTTTGATGGCATGCCAGCAAAATGACTGCAGCACTAGCAGTTCCCTTGGAAGGTAATGAGAAGAGGGAGAACAGTTCAGTTAGTACTTCCATGACTCATGAAGTGAGTATTTGAATCCTTAAGCTCCCCAACTACAATGTTTAACATAATTTCCTTACAGCTTGTTTCTGAAATTAATTAAGAAATAGTCATCATTAAAATTGGATAAAACATTTAATTTGCTACTTCACACCTTGTCTTGACTGAAAAGGAGGCTTAATGCCTTGACATAACTAAATTGGTTGTAAATTCCAGACTGCTGAAGCAAGCTTCCTATAACAAGATGATCTGTCTTCAAGTCATTTTTGTCTTGACAGCTGCAGACAATGATTTCATCGAGTCTAGCATAAAAAATGCCTGTTTTCTTCCCAAATGAATCCTAGTCTTGCAATCCATAAGACGGGGAAAAAAAAAAAAAAAAAGAAGCATGAAAAGGTAAGATTTTAGTCAATGAATTTAAAAAGGCTTCAAAATATAGTGTTTGATTTGGTTTGAAGTAACTAAATTGTAAGAAGACACNGTCTTGCAATCCATAAGACGGGGAAAAAAAAAAAAAAAAGAAGCATGAAAAGGTAAGATTTTAGTCAATGAATTTAAAAAGGCTTCAAAATATAGTGTTTGATTTGGTTTGAAGTAACTAAATTGTAAGAAGACACAACAAATAAAGAAATATTGTTATGTAAATTGTTGATGTCATCTTAAAAGTAATCTTTGGCAACTGATTATTTACTGAAACTTTCTTCAAATCAGACTTGTTTTACATATCACTCCTGAAAGCATGCACAGATCTGCATTTTCATTGTGCCCTATGATATTGAGAAGGCAATGTCACTGAGCCACAGGCATCCCACGTTGAGACTATGAACAGAGAAGAGCAGGAGGAATGAAAGCCTTCAATATGTTTGGTGTTCCATATGTCTAAAAGATGTATCTTGTAAGAGTCATGCAGGGTGACTTGCCCACCCTGCCAAAGACAGCCTGTAATAGAACTAGGTACAGAGCTCATTTCTCCCAGCCTCGTTCCAGTATTTTAATAGCATCTTTCTGATCCAGTTTTTGACAGTCACAATTTACTACTTCTGAAGAAACAATGGCATGTAGATGAAAAACATCAAATCAAATCACAGGTTATACTGACATCAACAGAAATATTTGCTTTTGTTCCAGCAATGTATCATAACATCTTTTTCACTTGTTCACATATATTTCCCACACACTGATAGAAATGAGGGCAACATAATAGCAAATAGCAATAATTCTATGTAAAGAGCCCTCTCCATTTACTAATACTTGATCACTTCTTACTAGATCATCAGTACTGTCTTTTCAGATAGATATTTAGTGGCACGAAGAGGTCTAAAAGGAAGCCAGATGACAAATCCCCTTTTACACAAGTAAACAAGAGTAAATACAACATAAAATCCTTAAGAACAGTACATCAATTCTACCTTCACTTGAGTTATCGACTGTGCTACCGCCAAAATGGTGAGCTCTGAAGCATTCTTCTACTATGGCTTTTGCAGGACATCAGGGCAGTGACAGAATACCTGCCACAAACACAGCCACAATGTGCTTAAAAAGTGAGGTAGAGACAGCAGTTGAAAATCTGGGGAAGCATCATACAGAAATACAACACTAAATCTCTGGTGCTATTTCATTCTTTCCTCCAGTACAGTACTCAGTGAGCAGTAAATCACCCTAATGAATTCATCAGTTAAATGGTCATTAGTTAATCAAAGTACAACCTAATCCTTATGGCAGTTCACAGGGAGAAAAAGTAACAAGAATGCAAAGGGCTTAAAGATTAATAACAATAAAGAATTGAATTAAAGGGCTTGTAAGAGAAATCTCTCCAAGCAGTCTTCATTTTGGTCTCCTCCAGCAAATTCATTTTTTTTAAACCAGCCATTAAAATATAAAACATGCTGTGAAATATTTTCATTGCTCCTCACAGCCCCTTTCTGAATTTGTGCCAGCAGAGCTATTAGCAGTGATTGAAGGTGAGACAGCCAAGCTGAAATTCTCCAGAGAACAAGACAAGAGACACCTCTCTGCCCTCAACCCATCAACTATAATGAATGATAGGCACAGTGCATAACAGGGACTGAAATAGGAGACTGTGACAAAGACAAGCTCAGGAGTGCTTCAGAATAATTCATTCAGCTGCATTTGGCAGCATCAGATCATAACAATTTTTGTGTAGCTATACTGTCAGTGCAAAAATAAATAAAACGCAGAACAGCATTTGTGTGTTGATTCCATTTCAGTCAGAAAGAATGGAAGAGTGAGTTAATCAAATGTTCAAGTTAAAATTTCCCTCCTGCTTCCTGCTGCCCGTAAGCACACAGAGCAGTATGAGACGGCTGCACGAAGCTGAACAGGGAACGAGGCCTAATTAGCAATGTACTCATTACTGCTACTTCTCTTCTTTCCCTCATGTGATGGTCAATACTGGAAAAACCCAAGGCTTTATTCAACAGCTGTGTTCGGAGTCTTTCATTGTGTCCCTGATGAAAGAAGAGTTGGAAACATGGCATCACCCTTCAAGAAAGCAAAGGGAACAGGGAAAAACTCAGAGAAAGATCAAGTGCTGAGCTGAAAATCAGACTTCTAGAAGCAAAACTGCAGATCCAGCTGCCAACTCACAGCTGTCACTTCACCTTACAGTGTCTCTCTGCGTGTGCTTTACCAGCCCAATGTAAATGCCCAGGAGCCACATGTTTCTATGTCCACACAGCTCACACGCAGAGCAAAGTGTCAAAGTAGAGCAGGGCTCCATCAAAACAGCACATAGCCCCAGTCTGAATTCAAGAAGCCCACATAACACTGTTGGTAAAGGCCTTCTGCAGGGGAGGGGTGGGGGTAAGACAGTATCTGAATGTTCAAAAGAAATTAGATGCAGAAATGGCTCCTGAAGGCAGGGGTACGTTCTAACATCCCTAACACAGCTGCTCTGCATGGCCAGGAGCCTGAGGGGAGGGGACTAAGGGAGACCAGGCTTCCAGCCCAAGACCTGGTTCCATTGACCCCCATCAAACACAGCAGAATATTTCCTATGTTCTTTGGGTTCTTCTCCCTCTGTCTCTGATGGATTTGAGTTAAGAGGAATGCACCAAAAATGCTTATTTCACAACGCCTAGTGCAGATGCTACACAAAATTCCCTGCAGTTCTAAATACAGCAATCAAGGCATTCACCTAGGATGCATAAAAAATAATAATTTATTCAATTATGTAAATGGATTCAAACTTTCAAAACCCACTCCTTGCTCAACAGAAATGTAGAAGCCATTCCAGAAGACAGACAACCTGCTCCTCCCCTGGAAACACCAGCACAGAGATATAAAGCAAGTATCTTGCTAGAGTTAAACAGGCACATTTTGATAGTATAATAAATGTGTTTATACAAGAGGTATAAAATGTTTCTCTAGCAGGGACTACACAGCCAGTGGGCTGTACAGGGACTTTCCTTAAAGATGGAAGATGCGGCTTTGAATTCCCACCAGACAGGAGAGGGGATTGAACTTCTGTCCATCACGTCACAGATGACTGCACTGAACACTGAGCTTACCACTGGGGAAGAGGAAAGATGCTTCCTCTGGTGGCATTACACACTCATGAGCCCTTGCTCTACTTAGAATAAAAATGAACATGAGCACTTACTTTCAGGGGTTTGTTCAAGGAGTTCCCAGAGAAGAAAAGGCACTTTTCAGAGGCATAAGACAGGCTGGCTCAGCAGGCTGTTTGCCTGTTTCCTCTCTATGAGGTTGTTCAGGATCCCTGTCCTCTGCACAGAGGTTATCACCATTCAAAAAGAGTTCCTGGCAACCATTTTAGGAGCTCAGCACTTAATGCTCTCCCAGGACATGGTCCCCAGGCCAAGCTGTGACCTCCTGATAGCAACAGCTAACAACAAATCTTTCCTTCAGCACACTGACTGGGACAATCCGTAACCTCCTTGCTTTTTCATAGTAAAAAGATGAATGATGATGAATTACAACAGGTAATTCATTGGGGTTTTTTAGCATGTTCACTTCTATCAAGGAATTTTAATTGTATTTCGTATGCAGTTTGCTACCAAAAAGCATTAATGATTTTGAGATAGCAGAACAAAATTATGTGAATATGAAAATATGGCAAATTTGGCTTCACAATGTATGCACGCAAAAGGATTTGGGTATTTTGTAGGAAAAAAAAATAAACAAAATTAAAGGAGCACAAGTCATAAATATGCTTTAAGAAAACTAATTTCACTATATTAGATAATGTTATTCAAGCCTGAAAGAAAACCCAGCATGTCAGTGAGATAATTACCTCTGGCNTGGCAAATTTTACAATGTATGCACGCAAAAGGATTTGGGTATTTTGTAGGAAAAAAAAAATAAACAAAATTAAAGGAGCACAAGTCATAAATATGCTTTAAGAAAACTAATTTCACTATATTAGATAATGTTATTCAAGCCTGAAAGAAAACCCAGCATGTCAGTGAGATAATTACCTCTGGCTTTCAATGTGCTTGCATAGGATGAAACAGAGACCTTCTAACAAATCCATATTTATCAGTAAATGCCAGTGTTTACCTGTCAGCTACAGCCAGATAATACAGCCAGATATCACCACTGGCTTCAGTGGGAGACATAGTATAAATGTTGGTAGGAACTGGAGCTGAAGGATAGGAAACAGAAAAACAGAATAGCTCTCATATTTTATCATTTCATATAATCAGCTGAGGACAAGTTTTAAATAGCACAACAAAAAAGCTACTGCTGGTGGCCAGTTAGCTTGGAAAAGCTGTACAGAGACAGCATCTCTGCTCTGACATGGGCATACCATGAGGGGTTTTACTCATGGTTTTGATGCGGGTGAGGAAACATGAGTGGTCACCACACATTATGTGATGAGTATTTGAACTTCAGACAGACGAGAAACGAGGATTTGAAACTTTCTTATAACTATGCTTCAGACAGCATTGTGTGAGATATACAACCCCATATACAAGTAGGTCTGCCTTCCCTAGATTAATTTGAAGTAAATGTGATTGAAAAACTGAATATTGAAGTAGCTAAATAGCAAACCCATATGTTCAGTTTGGGATCAATGCATAATGCCTTACAGGTTGCTCAGGTACTTTTTGAGCCTCTAGCTGTGTTCTGTGCAGGAAACTGTGAAGAGCTGTAACAGGTAAATAGTGGAAAATCACAGAATGGTTTGATTTGGAAAGGACCTTAAAAACAGCCTAGTTCCAACCCCGCTGCCATGGGCAGGGACACCTCCTGCTAGACCAGATTGCTCAAAGCCCCATCCAATCTGGCCTTGAACACTTCCAGGGATGGGGCAGCCACAGCTTCTCGGGGCAATCTGTGCCAGTGCCTCACCACCCTCACAGTGAAGAACTTCTTCCTAATATCTAATCTAAGTCTATCCCCTGTCAGCTTGAACTTGTTGAGGGCTCACTCAATCCCGCTGTTCCTGTTGCCAACAAAGATGTTAAACAGCACTGATCCCATTACTGACCCCTGAGGAACACCAATCATCACTCACCACTATGAAAATATTCATAGCTGACATAGCTGACAATTTTGCATACTTATAATGGCTGAATAAAATTCACTTCAGAAATGCATAGGTGTCTGAGGTAAAATTTAGATTGTTTTACACAGGAGAAAGCATGTTCTCCTACCACTGTACTATGAGTTCCCACAACTGATTCACAGTCATTTATGTTAAGCACTGTTTTTCACAGTAGCCATGAAAGCTGGAGTCTTGTATGAGCCTGTAAATAAAGAGTAAAGATTGGGCTCCACTGAAGTCTGTAGCAAAATCTGTGTTTCTTTTATAAGATTTCCCAGGAAAGAAAAAATACAAAAATAAGGCATCATAGAACAGTTAGGGTTGGAAAAGACCTTAAGATCATCAAGTTCCAACCCCCCTGCCATAAGCAGGGACACCTGACACTAAACCATGTCACCCAAGGCTCTGTCCAACCTGGCCTTGAACGCTGCCAGGGATGGATCACTCACAACCTCCCTGGCCAACCCATTCCACCATCTCACCACCCTAACTGGAAAGAATTTCTTCCTTAGATCCAATCTAAACCTCCCCTGTTTAAGNCCATCTCATCACCCTAACTGGAAAGAATTTCTTCCTTAGATCCAATCTAAACCTCCCCTGTTTAAGTTTGAA